>JAUCMT010000039.1:19813624-19855786 GCA_032357475.1 Enteromius thamalakanensis | reverse complement strand
CCCATATTCAGTTCTACCATTCCCCGCCTCCGTTAGAGGCTCCCATTTTCAGTTTCGTTATTTCCCGCCTCCGTTAGAGGCTCCCATTTTCAGTTTCGTTATTTCCCGCCTCCGTTAGAGGCTGCCATATTCAGTTTTCGTGATCCCCCGCCTCCGTTAGAGGTTCCCATATTCAGTTTCTACCATTCCCTGCCTCCGTTAGAGACTGCCATATTCATTCTGTTTTTTCCCTACCCATTATCCACAGTTTCGCCATTACCCGCCAGTTATTAACATCCTCTCTCAATGCGTTTTTTTGGGCCCCGGGCTCGCTCCCCTGACAGCATGCCAAACCCGCAAACATCATATTAATGAGGAAAGCGTGAACTCTTGAAATTAACACATAATATATAAATATTGTTGAGGGTTATTAAGTTGAGGGTTTTGTCGGAGACCCGGTTATCTTGTCTTGTTCGATTCCTGCAAGTGAGGTTCAAGACAAAATAAAAGAATTCAACGTACACTGGAAAGATGACGAAGACAAGGAAATGTGTGACATCACTGGACGCAGAACAGTTGAAGTCCAAGTCGAAATATTCCCTGAAGAGCACAAGAAGGGCAACTTCTCCATCAAACTCAACGCTCTTCAAAAAACAGATGCAAGGAAGTACTATTGTATCATTACATATTTCAGAAAACGGAAATCAGAGAACTTAATGTCGAAGGTGTGTATAATCTGAAGAGTTTCACTGAAAAATCATGATTGAGGTTTCAAATTTTAAGTCATTGTCATTTTGTCTCACAGATGGACCAGTTGGAAGAGGAAGCCATGGAGGACAATCATTGTTTTTGTTGTTGATCAGTTTTACCTTACCATTGTTATGTTTTGTATGCCAAAGCAACATTTCTCATTCATTTTAAATTGCACCATTGCGCTATAAATATTGTACTATAAATTGTACTGTAAATATATAACATAAACTATTAAAAATAAGCACAGTTCACAAAAAAATCTTAATTTTTTTTTTAATTAAAAAATGTTTTTAATAGAAAATGTAATAGTATCTCAGTGATACCTAAATGTTGGCATTCAGCTATAATATTCCTCATAATCTAACTTTCTTCACATCTCATTTAATAGAAACAACAAGCATATGTTTCCAAGAACAAATTTATTTGTACTAGGCAGCATGGTCAAACAACAGAAAACTCAACACCTATTATATTTAAATAAAATAAGCTTAAATATTAAATTAAATACATTAAATAGAATCAATTCCAATCAAACTAAATAAAAAAAGTAAATCCAGTGCATAGACTTTAGTGCAATGATCTGCCAGAAGCAACGGAGGTATTTAGAACTACAGTAAATACAGCAGAAGATTCGTAAACAATTTAACACAAGTCACATTTTATCAAACCTTTCAGTTTTTGAATGAAAAAAAGCAAGTTAAGAAGCTAGTCAGGGTAGATGCCATATTTTATTTAATTTGTTTAATGTGAATAGATAAGTGGTTGTGTCTTAATTAAGGTCATTTATTGTTTTTATCTACTGGAGAGACATATTTGCAATATCGAATGAATAAATCTGAAAAGCGTCCAGTGAACAGACTGTGTTTATGGCATCTACCCTGATTATATCAGACCTGATATGTAATGTCTGTGTGTGTTTTCTAATGCTTTTTACAATTATATCTAGATGATTGATGATGACACAATGCAGTGGAAAACTAGATGCAATGTAATGCTGTGGTTCCTGGTTACTGAAAATAGTATTAACGCAAAGTCAAGGCTCACTGCATTTAAAGCACACACTGCTGGTCTATAAGCAGTCAACACTCAGAAATGAAGAGTTACAGAGAAGAGAGGGAATAACAGAGACACAATCATCCCTGCTGTGGTTTCACCTCCACCAGAGTCTGGCTTTGTTTGAATTCCTCTTGGTTTCTCTACAACATACAAACAATGAAAGAAGAATGAAAAAGAGTAGCGTGTAGGCTAGTACACATTCATTGCCTTTTACAGTGTGCAAAATCATCAGCAAATGCATTCAGCCCCTGCAGGGGAAGTGAGTCGTTTCTGCACAAACATTATCAAATGGAAGTGCAGGAAATTTGATTGGTTGCTGTTACAAAAATTATTTTGGTAGTGAAACATTTTACATTTATGTTTCTGTTATTTTGTTTCTCAGATCTTTTATTTTTCAGGCTAGTTACTTTAAAAATGTATTTAGTTTTGTCATTTTGTTTTTAAATACATTATGTATTTTGTTATATCTTTTATTTTTAGTGCTGTCAAATGATCCAAAACATATTTTTGATTAAATAATATATGAGTGTGTGCTGTGAATATTTATTATACACATACATATACACACACATGTATACATAATTACATGCATTCACATTATATTCCTATGTATTTAATATATTAAAGTAATATTTAAACATACAATATTTCTGAAATATACAGTACGCATGTGTTTTTATATATATACATAGTAAATGTACATAGTGCACATTCATATATTATGTAAACAAAAATTTTCTTTTGGATGAGATTGTGATTAATTATTTGACAACAGTAATCTGTTGCTTTGTTTGTCAAACTGCTTATTGTACATTCAAACGTGTTATTTTGTTTAGAATTTATTTTGCTTCATAATCTTTCCCAAAAGTATGTCTGCAAGTACTACAGTATGGTCTCATGTTCTGTCAGTGCCGAGAGTTTTTTGTATTAATACTTATTTTGTTTTTCTCAAATTGATTTGTTATTTTGTTTTAAAATTTGCCTGATTTGGCAATTTGGTATTATAATCTGTTTTTCCATAATTATTTTAGTAATTTCTTTAGATTTTTTGTTTCAGAAATTATTGTTTTTATCCTACAATGTTTATTAGAGGTTGATGGATTGTATATGTTGTTTTTGAGATTATTGTTTTTTATTTTTTGTTGTAAGGGACTCAAAAATTTATGTTATGAATTTCTCCACCATAGTACAATTCTTTGCTAATCTGCTCATTACAGGTAGCCCCGCCCACAACCCACACCATTGGGTGAAGCAGAAATGACTGAAACTGTCACTGAAATGATCACATGGCACCCAGTCTTCACATTCAGTATGTTTACCTATGAAAAGCTTACTGTGCAGTTGCTTTTGAACATTCATCTGAGATTTTTTATTTTATTTTTCCATTTTAAAAAACCTTTACCTTATGTCACACTTACCACAAACACATACCACACTTAATACTATTCAGATATTTTTAGGGCTTCATTATAGCAATCATTTCATCATGCCTTTGACTTGAAGATTTATGCATTAATTTAGATTGAACTCAGTTTGCCTTGTAACCTGAAGGTTGTGGGTTTGAGTCCCAGGTGAACGTTGGTGGGAATAAATATCCAGCACTCTCTCCGCCTTCAAGGCACCGATCTCCCAACTTTTTCAAGTATCATTACACCGAGTATTGTCATTTCAGAAAATAGCATGTCAATCTTCAAGCATTGCATTACATAAATTATTGCATTAAATAATTTTATTCATTTTAGTCAATGCACAACATGGCACATGTATTGTATTCATCAGTGTTCGTAACCATTTCAGCCATTAGCATAACATCAGCTCAGGTAATAAACTGTAAAATAAAATCTTTTATGCATCTGACTAAGCATCTTTTCACATGAAAATTGAGAAATGTAAGTTATGAAACATTTTCATTACAAATAAAATAAAATATATATAAGTTTTATTTCCACTAGTTGCCAAAGCAACATTTCTCATTCATTTTGAATTGTACTATAAATATTATACTATAAACTGTATTAAAATATATATATAAACAAACTATTAACATTTTTTTTTTCTAATCTCATTTAATTGAAACAACAAGCAAATGTTTCCAAGAACAAATTTATTCGAAAAGTAAAGTTAAATCAAGTCAACTCAACACATCACACATTATAAATTAAATTAACATTGGCTTAAATAAATTAAATATAATTATTTTCAAATAAATAAAGCACAACTATAACCAACATAAACATAATAAATAAATAAATAAATAAAGTAAATCTAGTGAATACACTTTAGTGCAACAGCTGATGTTACTAAATACTGCAGTTTAGTACATTTTATCAAACCTTCAGATGATATGTTGCGTCACCCGCACTTTTTTTTGACCTAGCGTCAATATTTCCGCCCGTATTCTCTGATTTGTTAGTTAGATTTGAGTGAACGACCGTTTAGCCAATCACAGCGCGAATCTGCAATGAGCTTCAAGTCTTGTTGCTCTTGTGAATTTTCATTCGTTCACCCACTTGGTCTGGGGTAAAAAAATGCTCCCTAGAAAAAAGCAGAGGACTATTACATCCTTTTTCAAACACACAGTATGTGAGTATGTGTTACAGAATGTTCCGATGACATCAATCACACGTTACCATGTTATGATTTAATGTCGGAAGACAATAGAACCTGTTCTGTGTACCTTGTTACTTAGCGCAGAATTCAGTGCGTGTTCAATGCTGTAGTGCAGTAAAACGACCATTGTTATCCTATTCAGGGTGCATTATACTGTATGAACACCTTCTGATCACTTCATTTACTGTCCCCCCCATTTTTAAATTGGCTGCTACGCCCCTGGTGCTTCCTAATGCTTCCCACAATTATATCTAGATGCTAGACACAACGCAGTGGAAAACTAGATGCAATAATGCTGTGCTCCGTCGACAAGACCCTATGGGGAAGTCAGCGTGATGGCTCTGTATGTGTTATCAGTCCAATGGATGGGCGAGATGTCGTAGGTGGATGACGTTATTGGTCAGGAAGCATAAATGCATGTGTAGTGCAGCCGGCTTCAGCTTTTTATCATTTAGCAAGCGCTCTGTGTGTGTCAGTCTTATTTGGTGTCTGTCTATTATTACTTCTTATTTAAATATACGAATGAAGACAAGCGAGAAAGGCCGCGTTGTTCCCTTTCCAAACTACATTATGGGTAGGGATACCTGCAGTTTGAGTGTTGTCTACTTGAGAGTAAAGCACGCACAGTCAGCTTTCAGGGGCTCTCTTTGAGGACAGAGCCTTCACCGGCATTTCTCATGGTGCCAGCACTGCTTACACTGAGGTGGATGTGGCGGCTGTGCTCAGGGAATCGCGGTGGGATTTAGAGGAAGTAACAAAGACAGGCGATCCCTATCTTCTTCCTTTCTCACCAGATCTATTTTTTATGCACAAGCATGTTGTCTATCATTACTATAAACTGGGCCGGCCCATGGCATAGGCAGTATAGCAGGTATAGGTGACGTACACATTACGCGATACCTGTCTCTCCTTTAGTGCCCTCTCAGTCTTTTCCGCCCCAGAAACATAGCAGATATGAGAGGCTCACCACATCCTCTGGAGGTCTCTAGAGTGGCTAAACTGGTTCTAAACTGTGTTTCCTAATGCTTCTCACAATTATACCTAGATGCAAGACACAATGCAGTGGAAAACTAGATGCAATGTAATGCTGTCTCAGGGCCTGGTGCTAGGAGCTCTTTGTCGCCATGGAACACTACCGATGGATGCGTCCCTCACTGGTTGAGGAGCGGTCATGAGTGGCCACATTAACTGCCTGGAGATTCTGGCAGTGTTTCATGCACTGAAACACTTCCTCTCAGACTCAAGAGATCAACATTTAAGTCAAGGCTCACTGAACTAGGAGTGTGGCGGCCTCCACAGCTTTGATATCTGGGGTCTATATACAGGAGATCTGTAACGCTGCGGGATGGACTATCTTCCATACACATACTATTTAGAGCCATCACGCTAGAAGATGTTCCCCGCAGCGTCTCGTTCCTTCGGGGAACCAGGTTTAAATACGTAACCTAGAGATGTTCATAATCTGGTAACTGAAAATTGTGTTTACGCAAAGTCAAAGCTCACTGCATTTAAAGCACACACTGCTGGTCTATAAGCAATCAGCACTCAGAGATGAAGAGTTACAGAGAAGAGAGGAATTAGAAAAGAAGCAATCGTCCCTGCTGTGGTTTCACCTCCACCAGAGCCAAGATTTGTTTGGATCACTCTTGGTTTGTCTACAACATACAAACAATGAAAAAAGAAGAATGAAAAAGATTAGCATGTAGGCTAGTACACATTCACTGCAGGAAATGCAAAGAGTCGTTTCTGTACCAGAGTTCAATGAAACTAACTGCCACTTGGCTAACAATGCTTTTGAGAAACGCATCTCTGGCTATTTTGTATTAATACTTATTTTGTTGTATTTGTTTGTCTTATTGTTCGTTTGTTTGTCAGGTTATTTTGTTTTTAAAACATTTGCCAGATTTGCTATTTGGCTTTATAATCTGTTTGTTTGTCAAACATCATCATTTGTTTGTTTCAGAAATTTGTGTTTTTTTCTTTTTTTTTTTTTATATGTTTTTTTATAGAGGTTTGTTGGATTGTTAAAGTGTATAGATTATTTTAATTTAGTTGTAGGATTTGTTTTTTTTGTTATATTTTGGGGTCTCAAAGATTTAATTTTTACCATTTAAAAGAAAAAAAAAAAAGTAATACAAAATACATATATTTATTAAAATAAAACATACAGACTTCATCTTATATCATTTCACCACATTTAACTCTTTCCCCACCATTGACGAGATGTTCTGCCCATTGTCTGGTCATGGTGTACGATTGACACAAAGGTTTTAATAGACATAATAATGGGAAGGAGATTTTCATCATTTTCATCATCACAAGCCTGTGATCAAGATTTAAAGAGTTAATTTTGCATGAAAGCAAGATGGATGCAGCAAAGTATGCTGAAACTACTCAGCAAGGTTTAAAGATGCGAGTGTCCAGCCCCAGATATGTTTCATGCTCCAGTAAATCATCTGCCAGTTCAGTAGCTATTCGTGCAAGAGCAAAAGCTGAAGCGGCATGTGCAGAGGCATCTTACGCTAAAAAAGTGTAAAGCAGCGATAGGCAAAGAAGAATTAGAAGCTGATTTGCATGCGTTACAAAAACAAAAGGCAGCAGTTTATGAAGCTGCAGTCAAATCAGAGGAAGCACTGAAGGATTTACTTGCCAGGACTTGGTTATCTAGATACTACCAGAGGAGTTAAATCAATCATTGAAAAGCTGCTGAACAGTTTGAAAGATAAGTGGTTTGTTCAATTCAGTTTCTTCACCAGATTCAGTGTTAGTAAAGAAAAGATCAAGAACGAGTTGCACATTCTCAATAAGCAAAAGCCAAACTTCTGCAAAAGTAGAAATGTCTGCAGTGAAATACAGTAACCGATCATCTGTATCAGTCAGAAAGACAGACGTCGCATCTCCGCATGCAGTCTTTCAAAGGAAAAGCCCTGAAAAGAAATTGATCGAACCAGAAAGTCAGTGTTCAATTCATAACAAACCTCATCCATTGACCAAGTGTTGTGAGTTCAGAAGTATACACATAGATGTTCGGGAAAGGTACCTAAAAGAAAAGGACATCTTTCTTAGACATGTTGTTCATCTACTCAGCAGTTTGCCAAAGACTGTTAAGTGAGCATAAAGTGCAAAGAATGGGAGCCAATCACAGCACTGCATCCAGGTCCAGTCTTCTTAAGGTACGTTATCAAATCAATGGACCTTCTTTAACGTTCCCTATGCCCAGAGACTAGATTTAGGTTGGGTTATAGTTGGACCGTTGGACAAGAAGTAACTTCACTGTGTTACCTAGGCATTCCTACAAAAGAAACAGAGAGTTTAGATGATGCTGTTTGCTAAAACTCCTAATGATGACAAATCTGCACCATTTATTGGAGATTGTAAGTTTCTTCAAATAATGGAAAAAGAAATGTATGTCGATGAAACAAACCACTGGGCATGTCCACTACCATTTCGCTCAACCTTAACGTCAACTACCAAATAACAGAGAGCTAGCACAAAACAATTACTCATTTCCTTAGGGAGCTCCTTTCAGAATCCTGAAATGAAGAATCAATTTGTTAATTTCATGCAAAAGATCTTTGATAATGATCAAGCAGAACCAGCACCTCTATTAAACCAAGATTAGTGTCTTTGGGGTTTACCACCGACAAAAGCCAGGGTAAATCAGAGTGGTTTTTGATTCAAGCATGTCTTATTGAGTCATCCAACCAGTGCTGAGGCGCCCAAGGAGCAGTTGGGGAACAGTGCCTTGCACAAGGGTCTCAGCTCAGTCGTGGTATTGAAGGTGGAGAGAGTGCTGGTGGAGAAATGCTGGAGGAGTCGAACATCGAACTACATAACATGGTTTAGTTATGGAGGTATTCCCTAAAAACAAAAGCGCTAACAATCTGCAGACCAATGCGATTGGCACACACTGCTCTCAGCACACAGAGAAATTCAGACAGATGATTTAGTAAACCGTATACGTACCAGTTTCACTGACTTCTACTGTTCAGAAAGAGATATGTGGGTTCTCTGATGCTTCTACTGTAGCATACTTACAGCTGTAGAAAATAATGACAAAAAAAATGGTTCCAAAACCAGCACATACAGTGCCATGCTTGGAGTTATGCGCAGCTGTTTTAGAAGTGGAAATTGTGCTCTTAATAACCAGTGAGATGGACATTGATCTGCATTCAGTGAAATACTACACTGACAGCAAAACTGAACTGGGATACATTAACAATGCTTCACCAAGATTCTATGTTTCGGGTTTTAAATCGGATGTGTTGAAGGTTTAATAATTTTTGGTTTAAAGTTTCTGTTTCAAAGTTTACAGATAGATGGCTAATATGTGCACCATTGATATGTTCAGTGTTTATGTAAACAGTTTAATAAACACTCCTGGCGTTTTTTTTTTTTTTGAGCCTCTTAATTAGTTTTGTTTTTTTATGTAAATGATTCAATAAATACCGTACCGTGCCACTCATACCGAGGTATTACCGTACCGTGAAATTTTGATACCGTTACATCCCTACTAAATACCTTTTTATTATATGGTTACGAAAAAAAAGGTAATTTAAATTGCATTATTTCACATTATTCCAGTTTAACTGTATTTTTGGTCAAATAAACAGTCTTCATGATCATAAGAGACATCTTTTAAAAAAAGTATTAATATATATATTTCCCCATTCAGCCTTCTGTGGTTAATAGCTACTTGAGATCATATCACTTCAATCTTTTTAACATAAAGAGAATAAATTGTTTACAGGACATGACCTGGAAGGCACAATGCTATACTATACTACTAAACTATAGAGTAAAGAAAAGTAAGTGCCTTCTCTAACAATTCTACACAACCTCCCATTGCTCATTTTCAGTTCATACTTGGAGAGAACAGAAACATTACACAGCACTGTGTTGAAGACGCACCCCTCGTGAATGAACTCTTCCAATGCGGCACATTCAGACACCAGCTGAGGTGTTTCACTGCGTAAAGCCACAAACGCCAGGATGGGTAACAGGTCATCGGCACCTCTGAGAAAAGACAAAATGGGAAAAACTGTCAAATTCAAATGAAGTAAAACACATAAATCCATTTAAATTCATTGTCAGGTTAATTTATTCTCGGGAAGAACAGATAAACCCCATGATTCGTGCGTTGGAGGGACGCTTGCGTGAGAAAATGGCTGGGTGTCCTCTTTCCTGCCGGACTGCAGGACACCTGATATGTTTCATACAGGTGAGAATAGCTGTGCATACCAACATCATCTCTGTTCCAACACCGTTTCTGCTATCTTCAAAAAAATAAAAACGCTTTTACAAGGCGTGCTGGGATGACGCCGCAGTTAGCTTGTTCAAGCCTGTTTCTGAAATTATGGCAAAATCTGAGCATATGTTGAAGAGCTGTTTTCAGCGAGTTAAACAATAAAGCATAATTACAGTAATGATGAAGTTTGTTGCAGAAATAAAATGAGCAAATGCATGAGCTTTGTAAGAAACGAAAAATACAAAGATGTATTATAGACCAATATGCCCCCCCCTAGAGAAAAGACAAAGGAACAATACAAAGATGGACAGACAGAGGAAATGACTGCTGTGCAGAAGGAAACGGCAATATAAAAGTACGAGTGCACGGAATCCAGACAGGAGGATAGGAAAGTGAGCGAGTGAGAAAGAGAAGAGACAATGGAACAGAACAGAAAAAAAGGGTGAGAATGGCTAAATTGTTCATGTTCATGCATGCATGAGGACATTCATTCTTCCTCACAACCAAACACAAACTTAAAAGCAAAACAAAGGCAGAATGCGCTTTGGCTGTGCTACCAGGGCGAAATCAGGACAAGTCTCACAATGACACATTTCCTTTCGGATCGCTGATGCCTTTATAGAATAATCATTTTTAAACCAAGGTTCAAGCATGGGATTGAAAACACCCAAATAATGCTAACGAACCAAAACCGTTGGATTTGGAAGGCAACAGCACATAGTCCTGGTAAGAATAAACACATACGGAAATTAGGGATGGTCAGCATGAATAAACCACCAATTTCAAACTCATATAATACAAATATATATAATATAAAATTTTATAATACAGCTTTACAAAAAAAGGAAAAAAAAGAAAAGAAATTCAATAATTAAATTAAATAACTGTATATTTAAAGTAACAACAAATCATAACGTACATATTAAACTGCAGAATATAAATAATTTTAACACCATATTCATATGAAAATTAATTTTTAAACAAATTTGGGCATTTGCGATTCATAGATTTTCACTACTCTATTGTATTTATATCTATTATATATGTCTATTTCTGAGATCAAAAATGTGTGCCCCCCTGTGAAAACAAAATGCCCCCAAAATGTCCCAGATTTTCTGGCGACGTCCCTGCGCACGAATCCAATTACTGATTTTCACGTGAGAGTTGGCTTTTACGGAGAAGTAAATCACCGATAAAAGAGGGGGTGGGGCTGTTTCGATTAACAGCGCAGCCCTAAAATAATATCTTACAGCAAACACTTTGAAGACGTTCACACTCAAAGCTGCGAGCACCACCCGCTGGTTAAGACGTCTAACAGCAGATGGCGCCTTGATCGGTAATCTACTGCTTTTCCTGCAGTTCCCGGATCTGCGCTCTGTCATATTTGAACCACTGAATTTTCGGAAGCAAATTTGTAAAGTGAAATAAAACTACCCGAAAGTTGCCTGACAAATATTGTTGCTGGAATAATTAAACAAACTGAATATTTTGAAAATGTACTTTGTGAGACGAATATTGATTATCGAATTTTACCAAGGAAAACGTTTGTGAAAAATTTTAATTTGAAATATTCACTTCGTAAATATACAACAATGTTTAAATGCAGTGTACAAAAATGCAAGCCATGAAAACACAAAGCATTAAAATGCAAGCACTGTTAATTCCAATGCGTTTTTTATTTTTTTTATTTGAAATAAAAAGCTTGTTGAAATCCACAAATACTTTAGGGCAGGATTTTTGCTCCATAACAAATGTTCTTAAGAGGAAAACACAATTTTTTAAGTCATTGACCAAGTGTTGCAAGACAGTACTGTAACAACAAGCATCTACATCAGTCATGGGGCATCAAACCGCAGGGCATGTGCGTCACCAGTGAGCCACCGTTCTGCAAACCGTGACACCAGTGTTCATTCTACCATTCTTCCTAGCATGAAGCACGAAACCAAGCTTGTTTTGATGGGAGTGGCAGGGCCAAAAGGTTCCAGACATCAGAACAGCCCTGTGCAGAATGCTGGCGTGAGCTCACACTTTAACCGTTAAGATCACAGCCGAGACGAACGAAATTTAAGATGTTTTCCAAAAGAGCGGAACAGACGCTGAGGTCTGTGGGAGAATAACCACAGGGAATCTGAGCCAAGTACATTCACTCCGATAAACCTGAATAAACCCACATATTTAAGAAAATATGTGTCATCAGGATTCTACTCCGATGGAACACACCTACTCACACTGTAAAGCCAAAATACAAGAGTTTTAGGAATTAGAAAAGCTGGCCAGAACCTGTGAGAGCTCTCATGAACTAGAACATGAGCAGAGCCGCAAATCTGCAATAGATGAGGCTCACTTTTGGTTAGCATGACTGGATCAATTTGACTTGAGTTAAGCAATTCTACACTCAGACCCTCTCTCAAAGTGCATCAAGGCCAAAGTCTGCTCCAGACAGGGCGACCCACTTAAGAGAGGAAGTCAGCTCCGAGCGCCCCGCGGGGGCCAGAGGGTCAAGACAGAACCCCTGCTGAGCTTTGGCCTCCGTGAGGTCTGATGAAGTCTGACACAAGGCCAGCGGACAAGCAGGAGATTGCTCTCAGGACTTTGAACTCCAACATAAAGTTCCTTTTCGTGACTCGTTGCAATATTTTGAAATAACAGAAATAAAAAGGATGGAGCTTCAGAGTTTTTATAAGACTTGCGCATACTCACATTGCTGCTGATTTGGGTGGAGGATCATTTTCTTGCAGGAGGCGGTACTCTTCAGCACAGCCACAGATGATCCGTAGAGTTCTCACTGCAATCAAAAAAACGATAAAAATAAAAAAAAAACGTGTGACAGGACATGGGTGTACATTCAAAATGTAAGGGTATATATTAGAATTGATAAGGGATAGTCCACACAATTTAAATTCTGTCATTACTTAACTCATTGCTGTCTAGGGACGTTCTGAAAGCTCTTGAATTTAATCAAAAATACACTTATTTGTGTTACAAAGATGATCGAAGGTCTTACGAATTTAAAACAACATGAGTACTTGATGACAGAAATTGTCATTTTTGGGTGAACTATCCCTTTAAGAATAATATTCAACAAAGACTAATATGCAACCTTTAAGAGTAAAAAAATAAATAAAATTTTTCCAAAAGCTACATGAAGAAAAAAAAAAAGATTTACCAAAGCTTTATTCTATGATAAAATAATGACATAAATACAAATTATACGATCAAGTCATAATTTGCCATAACTTTATCTCATAACTAAAGTATGTTATCAGGTTCAGCTTGCATATAGTTATTACTTATATTCCACTTATAATTTTAAGTTAAGTTCAAATGTGAGGTCATAATTATTAATGTTGATTATTAGGTCATAATTTTGACCCATCGTCTCTATGTTACAGTTCAAAATAGCCTTGTCTTTACCTCAGCTGTACATCTAACAAATATGACTTTAATTATGGATTCTTTTTTTCTTTTTAATCTTAACATTTTATTTTTGCATTTCTCTAGGGTCCTGTAATTACTTGTGTGTTTTTAGTGATCGAATATCTATCAGATAAATGCAATCTTGAATTCATAAATCCAAATGGCTAAATTAACACCTCACATGAAGGAAAACAGATATGCACTGCATTTTATTTGTCATCAGCTAATTTCAAAAACCACAACTGGCAAGAGCATGATATTAGAACTAGTAAGATAATTAGTCTCCCTAATTTCAGTGGAAATGACTGCACTGACTTTCATTTGCAGCATTTTGAGTAAACATGGTTTCAATAACCAGATGCATTTATATACATTTCTTTGTGGTTCAATTTATGAACTTACCAATACATTCCAGTTTCCTCTGAGGACAATAGTCTCTACACAGAAGCTTCAGCTCCTGCACGGCTGACTCGTATGGATAGGATCCATGCAGCACAGCTGGGTCTCTTGGAAACAATTTAGATGGAACACCAACATCACCAGGTGAAACATTACAATGAAGACGCATGCTGCTCTCAACAGCCAGCTCCCGTTCTTGATTCACCTTCCTAAAGCATAAAAAAAATAAAAAATGAATATGCAATTTGCTAAATAATACAGCATGAAAGAAAAACGCAATGTCAAAGAGCTGTAAGGGAAGATGGTTATTTTCAGCCATGCTCTAACTGAATAATGCATGGCAAAAATTGACAAGTTGAGTTGGGGCTACTGAATTTTAGATTAATAGTGCCATCTACTGCTCAGCTTCTATTCATATAATGATTCAGCAAAATCCATTCCAAGTAGTCATTGTAATATTCTATTTTTGTATTTTTATTGCATTAGGTAATTAAAATATTGTAGTTACTTCATATAAATAAAATTGGAGAAAAAAAAAATTCAAATCCAAACTGTGCACCAGGGTATTTACCCTAATTCTTGATATACACTAGTTCTTAAATAAGTTTGGAAATAATACTTGAGAAAGGATAGGTTAAATTGATTAAAGTTATTGCAAAATACATCTATAATTAGAATATTTTAATTAAGGAACAAAAAGTATGTGTATTATTCATTAACTTAAAATATTGTATTTATTCTCATAAGTTAAACAAAACAAACAAACAAAACAACCTACAAATCTGCAACAGTGGATTAACCTAATCTGTTATATACTAGTCATTTCAAAAATTCTGTCATTATTTACCCACCCTCAAATAGCTCCAAACCTGTATGAATTTCTTTGTTCTGCCGAACACAAAGGAACACATTCTGAAAAAAGGTTTGTAACCAGGCTGTTTTGGGTCACCATTGACTTCCATAGTATTTTTTTCCTACTACAGTGACCAAAACTGCCTGGTTACAAACATTTCTCAAAATATCTTCCTTTGTGTTCCTTTGAATTTAAAATATTACTGTATTTGATAAGTCAGACAGATTTGGTGAGACTTTAACACAAGTATTTAAAAACAACACCACCAAAAAATTGTCCAACAATTATTTAGTGACTTACCTAAAAAGTGCCAAAAGAGGGTGCCAAACAGGAGTAAAGAAGACTTCTTCTATACTGGCCACACATTGGTCCTTAGAAATCGCAGTGTTGAGACATTCAAAAGACAGAAGACATAGAGACAGCAGACGATCTGTTTCACACAAAGATAAATCCATTTACCACAGACAATTAGCCAGCTAGTCCATTTCATAAATGGACCTTTTTACAAACACATTTATGGTGGTGTATGATGCACAAGCATTGGTTATGCCCTGATGCAGTGCGAACACATGATCCAACCATACAGATCCCACCGGCTATTACAGGGGATTTCTAAAAATGCTGAACTCACTTGATGCACATATATAGAGTCACAACTAAGAACAAACGCTTATTTACCGATAGCATTGTGGATGTCTTTGACGATGGCCTTCAAATGTTCCTTCAAAGCACGCTCCTCAAGATGAGTAATATGAGAGTCTAGGTCCATGTGTGTTGTGTCAAAGGTCACAGAGTCTGTACCATCACCACTGTGAGAAGGAACCCAGTCCAGCTGAGTAAGAAACTTCTCTAGATCCTCAAAAGAGTTCTCCCTATCTGCGGAGACCAGAGTTGAGGACTCATCCAGGTCTGTCTCAGACTTTGTGTCGTTGGCATTAAGGTCGTGGGATGGAGACAAGGAGATGGAGGCATCAGATAAGCTGTGTGTCATGGCAGATTTGAGCGGGCTCTGTTGCTGCGGTAAGATAAAACTGTCTGACAGGAATAGGCTTTGGGCGCTGCGGGAGGGTTTTAAGGGCAGTGAGCGGCCAGGCACTGTGCTCTGAGGAACACACTGGCTCACTATAGGATACAGTCTGTTATACACCCGATACTGAAGCCTCTTAAGCAACTTCATGACTGGATGGTCTGGGTAGCTGGGATTGGAAAGAAATGAACCAGATGGTGTAAGATACGGAAGAAACACTTTTATGCTTACAGATGATCTGAACCTACCTGAGAAGGCACGAGAGAAGACCTGAAACCAGCACTGGATCATTTGGATTCTTTTTCAGATTAGCTTTCCAGATTTTTGGCCATTCCTATAGATTAAACCCATAAAATTGTTATTTGTACATTTGTGTATACAGACTAATGTTCAGTCAGTATGATTAATACTCAATCAGCAAGGATGCATTAAACTGATCAAAAGTTATAGTAAAAATATTTATAGTGTTACAAATTTGTGTTTTCCAAAATAGTAAGAGATGTCATTATAAATAAAAATAAAAAATTATCATATATTTAGTTAAATTTGCTGTTGCACAAATGTACAGAATATAAGATATTGTTTAAAAATCTACAATAAACATAAACGTACATGATCTTGCTCATATTCAAGCACACTTGCATACAGAACTCGCTGCTCTTGTTCCTCAGGTGTCATGGTCCCGCATGTTGCAAACCTCCTGCAAAAACACAAACGCATTAGCTCAAATTAACACATAGCATAATCAAAAACACTATTATGGATTATTCAGCTTTAATGTGTTTGCATAATTCCTTTACTATTACACAGGGTGGGCCATTTATATGGATACACCTTAATAAATAAATAATAAAATGGTCACCTTGCATCTTGAAAAGTGTCCCCTCTCACATATACTAATGTGCCACAAACAGGAAGTTAATATCACCAACCATTCCCATTTTATTAAGATGTATCCATATAAATGGCCCACCCTGTATTATGTTATGCATAACACAAATATGCCAATGTAGCAATATGAGTTTTGTCGGTTTCAAAGTAACAACTTTACATAGCCTAGAGGACAAAAAGTCTCACCTGTTTGCTTCTTCCTGCAGCCGTAGTCTTCTTTCCTCCATTTTTCTTTGAAGCTGCATGAGCTCAGGAAAACTCCCAAACTTTTGATAAATAACCACACTCAGAAAAGTTTGTTTTTCATGTCCACATTTTAGTGAGCTTCGCTTTAAGCTTTGACTTAATAGTTGAAATAAGAATTAATAAAATTTCTATTAAGATGCAATAATTACTTCATGTTAAAATAATGCGAGTTCATAAAACCTGAAAAAAAAAAAAAAAAAAACAAGCATGGAGAGTTTGAACAAAAGACGCCTCTGGTTTGCAGAGAAAAAGGTCACAGGCGTGCTGACCTTCTAACATTAAACGTTTCTTCCCACTTTTGACACAAGGTCAAAGGTCAAACATTGATGAACTTTTAAATAGACAACAAAACCCTCTGATAATCTTATGTAATAACCTCTACAACAGCGCAAGTAATTGCGTAAAAAATTATTGATGGAAAGAATACAGACGTAACCGATACAATTGCAAGAACAATCCAATTATGGCCATCAGTGTCAACTAAATTTTATCAACAACTACGTTTTGACACCTGTCCAATTCCGGGCTGATTTTTTTTCACAAACAAAATCATAATGCTATAGACTTAGGTGTGAAATCTGAATCCTGAGCCACAGGTCAATAAACCGTTAAGGATACTGCATCTTGCCTGGCTTTGGCTATTATCAGATTCTCCATCATCTGCCTCTGGAGTGAAAGAGTCTGTAATAAGAAAAAGAAAAGACCACTGTTATACAAGTCATTATTTCAGTTTAAACTTTAATGATGTACTCATTGGAAGAAGAAAAAAAGAAAAAAAAAACCTGAGGAAAGTAACAATGCTTACTGCAGGGAATTAAAATTACTAACAGCACATTATAAACACTAATATATATATATATATATATATATATATATATATGCATGCGCATGTATGTATATCACAATAACTAAATTACTTCAACTGGCCACAAGTTTTTACCCCATTTGTAAATCACTTTTGCCTATCTGATTAAAAAAAAATTAAGTAAATATCAAAGCTAAAAGAACAAATGAAAAATTATAATAAAGAAAAAAAAAAAGAATCCGATAATCAATTAATATGAAGTTGAAGAGAAGCATGCATAATGCTGAAGTGGTCAATGTCAGAGCATGACTAAACACTTTCAAAATTAGAATATTTTAATATATCCTTATGCAATGGATTTTCAGATTCACAAACGAAACACTTTCACACACATAGCAAAGCACGCACGCACAATTTCGATTTCCCCCAAAACCACAAAGCATCAGTAATGTTGTCATGCAAATCTAATCTAATCCAATCCAACATAAAGTATAATATATCAAACCGAACCTTCCAGAATGTCTTGATTTTTTTCCAGTATAAACGGATATCCATTGGCGTTTCTCTGCGTCTCCGGATCATTCTTGAGAACTGGACAGCACACACTGTTTGTGTCCCGCCGGACAACTGAACTGCCACCAAAACTTAAACGAAAGAACTTACCGTACACGTAAATGCGATATTGCTCGCTTAAACTACGATACTATTGCGGTAGCGACCTTAAAAGTTTAAATACAAACTTTATTTGTCTGCGTGCAGCTAATCTATCGCTCTGAGCCCCTGACTGGCTCCCAAAAACACAGCAGCGTCGCAGCTGTCGCACCGCTTGGACATGTGACTTTAATGAATCGCGCAAAGCCATTTAAATCAGTCAGATGTGTTCTACGCATGCGCGTCATACGGTACCAACTCATGCGCGTAAACAAATGAAACTGGGTCAAAGAACAAGTTCATTGTTTACGGATTTTCCACACACACATATATTGTTTTAAACATATTATGAAAGGTGGAAATAAATAATATTTATTTATTGCCTTTCTGTTTTTTTACTTTATTTTTTCCTTTTAATGGCTTTTTAATTTTCTTTTATTCTTTCTTCCTCTCTTTCTTTCTTTTTTTGCCAAGTACATTTTTCTTCTAAATTGCTTTACAAAAAAAAAAATATATATATATAAAAAAAAAAATATATATATATGTATATATATATTTTGGAAATTGATTTCCCCGCCCCCCCATACTTACCAATGAGGTTTTTTGTGTGGCCTGACCAGGGGTTAGTCTTGCCATGCGAGCCTCATATTTAGCCTTAAGTTTCTGGTTGATACGTGATGCTTCTTCAATAGGCGTTAACTCCCTGTCACACACACACACACACAATTCTTTTTATTGTGTGCATACTGTGCATTAGGGATAGTAAAACTAGCATAACTAGACATGATGTCTTTGTAACTTCCTTCATATAGACACAGAATAGACTTGTTCTCTAGCACAACTGATATACTTGAAAGATCAATTTCTGGGGTCAGCGAATAGTGGAAGTGCACGTAACTAATAGTGTGATACGTGGGGCGTCATGTGAACCATAGTTAAAAAAAAAACATTACAGCTATGAACAACCAAATACTAAAGGTTACAAAGAGCAGCTAACAAAATAAGTGAGTTTTGGCTTGCAGGCATCATCCCGATCATCCAAACTTGTTAACATTATTGCTTTCTTAAATAAGTTTGAATGTTAAAAATGAATCATCGTACATTTTTTAAGTTTTTAACCAAGGCTATTCTGTCTCTTGTAAAACCAAACATAATGTTCCTGGAGAATCTAATTTAATAAAACAGGGGCGAACTATAATATAACACTTTTATTTAATGTAGGGCTTATTGTAGGGACGTAATTTGTGAAACACTAGCCTTTAGAATAACATAATAGTCATGTATAGCTTGCAGTGTTATTTAATCTTGTTTTTGTTTGTTATCTTGTATGTCATACTACATGTTTGAGAAGCAGATGTGAACGATCAATGGATATCGGGACTCTGTACTCATCATCATGTAGGTTCCCCCACATTTTGCTGTTATGCATACAGAAGTGATGAAACTCTCAATGGCTGGACTGGCTTACTTTGGGTTGTCTTGTGATTCCATTGACTGAAGTTTCTGGAAGACTTCAGGTGGCAGGAAGGGGGACTCCGTCTGCCCTCCCTCAGAGAGGACTCTGCGATGTCTGGTGGGCTGCTCTTTACTTTGGGTCTCCGAAAACAACGCAGCTGCATTAGGTTTTTCTACAGAAAGAGGAATATTGTGTTAAATGAAATGGAATACCATCAAACGTTTAATAGCTAATCATTTTGTCCTGCGAGTATGCGTTGAATAGTTCAAAACTGACAGTAAGAGATTTGTAATTTTACAAAATTTGTATTTCAAATAAATGCTGTTTATCAAAGGAATCCTAAAAAACTGACCATGGATTCAATGCTTTTAAGAAATAAACTATTTCCAATTTTTAATAATTAAGCACTAATGAAAATTAAGCATATTAGAAAGATTTATAAATAATCATGTGACACTTTAAATTCTGCTTTGTCATAACAAGAACAAGTGACTGTTCAAACCATTACAAAATCTTTATTATTCCAAACATTTGAATGGTAAAGGACGAATAATATTTAAAAGAAATGTCTGTATGTTTAGCGCTTAAAAAACAGTAACTTCATAGAGTCCCTGATCGAAAAACCTACATAAAGATAAAGGCTCACCTGTCATTTTGGGATGATTTGTCACATTAATAGCTGGAAAGGTGATGTGCTGGGAATCGGGTAGAGGAGTGGAGGAGATGACAGATGCTGAGGGGTCTTGTTTTGTTATGATGCATGATTTAACTCTCTCTAAACATTGCTCAACCAGTTTCACCATCTTCTCCAGTTCCACCGACTCCATCTCTGCCTCCTCTGCAAGAAGAAGTGCATGCGAAAGAGTCATGTGTCACATTCAGTCCATAAAAACAGCTCTTTAAAGCTAAGTCTAATCAATGAGGCAAACGTAACTTAAGCTGAACAAAGGTGATATCTAGCCTTATCTTAATAGGGCTTTTAATAATGCAATCTACTCATTCTTAGTTCAGCTACATTTAAAGTCTGTGTGTCTTGTCAATTAAATCAACTTTGTCATGATGAAGCACACAAATTTGTGACACATGAGCTCTTCCTTAAAAGCCAGTTTACACCACAAGACAATGACTAAGGAAGAGGAAATAAAATGCATTGTGAAATAACTATTTTAGCCTGAAAGCACACATCACATACGAATAGAAATTTGAAGACGTTTCTTGATTATGTATGACTAACTTACGTTTAGATGTGGCATCTTCAAGCAGAGCATGAGAGATGTAGTTGATGCTTCTCAAATATTCACAGTATGCCTCCTATAAAAAGGAAATAAATTATCTTATTGGGTGGCAGGAAGATTTTATTGGATTTGATCTGCAACATAGTACCATTTGTAACACAACAATGAATGACTATTTTAACACTCTCTCTACTAACGTTACCAGACGATTAGGAAACATGTAATTAACGTTGCGTTTAGTAACGTTAGTCATCAAAAGGTAAATATGACCGTTTATATGATTTAATCTAAAGATTTTAAAGGGAATAAAATTTACATTTTTGGACGCGATCGACTGGACCCGCGGTTTTTTGGGGGAAATCATTGGCTTTCTCATGATCATCGGCTTCGATCAATGTTTACGCTGATAAATGACGTCACTCCCGCATGCATTTATTGGCTAAATATGACCATATCTGGACTTAACAGGGCAGGTTTAAAGATTTAAACATCTGTACCTTGTGTCTGTTGCCGGTATCCAGCTGAATGGCCACTTTCACAAGTCTCATGGCATTCTGCAGCGGTTTCTGATTGCCGTCACTGACAGGAGCGGCCATCCTGCCAAAACAATCGCGCGAGTCCGCCGACAATGGACAACAACAACCCCCAGTTGACGTAATCACTGCGTTTTCAAAATAAAAGTAAACGAAAGCATAGCTTTTAACTGGGATACGTTTAAATAAAAAGAAAATCCAGCACACATTATAATATATGTTTGACACTTTGAAGCTTACAGTTGACTGTGTGATTAACAGGGAAAAAAAAAAAAAAGAATACAGGGTTCTTCAATTAATGAAAACCACAGACCTTAATTATGAGCTAAGATAAAATATGCTATATATAACAATAAAGTAATAATATTTAGAAATCAGTCTGAGATAAAATTTTCATAAAATGTGCCTTTATCCGTATTAAATAAATGCGACAAAAATAGTAAAATAGTTCAATTGTTTAAATATATTGTTATTTTTCAGTGCAGCTGAATCTTTGAAATGCCTTATATTTCGTGTTGATAAAGCAATAAATACAATGGTATATGAATTAAATAATAATTTAGTACTCCCATATTGTATTTTTTAAGGCTGGAGAAATAGAAAAACCTGAGATGTCACAATGCCATGCAGTGTAATTTTAGTACCCCTCTATATTGATTTGCTTGCTTTATTGCATTTTTATTTTAGTGTATTTATTTTTGTCATGTACTTTTATCAGTTTCAGAAGCTTTTCAAAGGTTTGTTTCAATATAACTTTAATGTTTTATTTTTTTTTTCAGAAGTAGTTTTAATACTTAAAACTTTCAGTTAGTTAAATAAAAAAAAAGTTTAACTTAAGTTTTTTTTTCTCTATATAGTATTTACATTATTCATGATTTATTTTAGTTACTCAAAACTTCAATTGTTAACAACAACATACCTAAAGATAGCAAACAACTTTTCTGGACAAAAGACCAACACAGTATGTACTGTAAATATTTATTTTATTAACGTCGTAGCAGTTTTTTTACAATGGGTCAGGGGTGGGGAACGTTGTTCCTTGAGGCCCGGTGTCACTCCAGACATTTTGTCCAGACCCAATCAAACACACCTGAATCATCTAATCAAGGTCTTCAAGATGCAGTTAGGTATTTTTTTCCAGGGTTGAAGCTAAATACTGCAGGAGAGTGGTCCTCCAGGATCAATGTTTCCCAACCCTGCACTGGGTGGACAATTTGCAGTCTCTTAATAAAAACACACTTTCTCACTGAGGCAACACACATACAGATTGAGAGGTTTAATAATGTTTATGTGGCAAATTTCTTTTGTTTGATGGGTGCAGGCAAGTGAGTGATGATGTCCTCTAGAGGGCGCTCAACTACCACCAGAGACTGATCGGACATCAGCTCCACATACAGGATATCCTAAAAAACAGAGTCACATAATAAACTTCTTATCCAGAAATAAAAAAAAATATATCTATATCTATATCTATATATATATATATCTCACACGTACCTTGAAGACCTTGCAGATTTTGAAAGCATGGCTGTGAGACTTCCTCTGCCCTTCTGGGAGGCTCTTCAGAGTCAGCTGATTGAAGAACTGAGCTTCATCATCAGGCAATGGCTAGAAAAGAACAAAAAATAAAACATTAGAAATATTTGGCTATTAACCATGTAAATATATATATAACATTACAGACATATTAAATAATAATAAAAAGAATAATTTAACTAAATTAAAAAAAAAAAAATTTTTGATTGATTGTTTTTAGACATTCAGACTCACCAAGCTTTGGTCAATGATGCAGAACATGTAAGCATCATGCAGGATGATATGGGATGGATTTTGTGGATTGAACATCACGTTGAGACACGGTGTGTCTCTTTCCACCCAGAGATGATGAAGGCCCTTCCTCTGCACCATTCTGCTCCAATCTGTATACTGTTTCTGATCTATTGAATACTCACACATCTGTGAATAACAAGAACACATTAGACCAAGAAATACAAGAAGCTACTTCGTTACCCTTGCACTATTCAAAGGAGGTTGTCAGTGATTACCTGTTGATTTGCATATATCACAAACAGACAGTTTGTTGTTGGGTGAATGCCCATGGCAGTGACAGCAGAACTGTATACAGGAAGAGTGCAATGAGCCTGAAACATACACGGTCGTTGTTAACCACCAATCTTCTGACAAATGTTTTTATAAGGGTAAACAAATACTGGGGGGTAATATAACATACCTTCCGTGTCTGCAGGTTATAGACGTGAATCTCGTGGTCACTGTCTGCAGAGGCCAACCACTTGCCATCCTCACTGGCAGCTAATAAGTGAATGGCCTGATTTGAACCTGGAGTAGGAGAAACAATTTTTGGAGGAACTCTCTAAAAGGTCTTTGCACACCGAGTGTGAAATCAAAAAGCTTGTGATGGATGCAAAAATACAGAAAACCAACCTGATCATTTTTGTTTAATGACAGACAGTTTGTAATCGTGACTGACGTGTTTTTTTTTAACGTGCAAACTTTTTGTACTCCGTGTGCAATGATCTTTATACTTTTGCAATTATTTAAAAACAATTGTGTTGCAAAATTATTTGGAGACGTTTTATTTTGTCAATAAATAAAAATTAAACAGAACAGCATTCATTTGAAATAATTATTTTTAAATATGAACTCATACATGGAAAATACAGTATTTATTAGATAAACTTCTCCACTCCAAACACTATAGTCTTCTCACCTGACTTGGGTTTAAGGGTGCAAACAAACTTGCATCCTGATTGGTTGAGAGAAACTAAGTGCAACGATGACTGTGTGGAGGCGGAAAACAAATAGGAGGAGTCTGAGGAGAAGCAAAGCTGACTGGCTGAGCTTAGAACCTTTGGAAGATTGGATATCTGAAAAAAAAGATGGGAAAAAAAACCTATTGGTCTACTATTTAATCAGTTTTCATGGAGCCTGAGGTCATCCGATTCTTCAAAATGCAATGAAAATCTACAAGTTTTTTTAGCATGCTTCAAAACCATGTAATGCGTTTTCAAGCAGTTCCATGCTAATCTAAAATACCTTGGTGATGCTGATGTTGTTATTGTGGGAGTGTAGCCTGTAGAGCCGTACACTACTGACTGTAGAGTATACAATCCATTCTCCACAGTGAGACACTGCACTGCAGCGGATGTGATCCTCACCCTGCGGATAAACGTCACAGCTCAGTCACTTCATTCATTTCAGCAGCACAACTCACGTCATAAGCTTTACTTTGATAGAGGTATTTTGTGAAATTGTTTGAATCAATTTGTATGTGCACAATGGTGATCAAAACAAGCGCTATACCTTCACTTTCAAATGAAGCAGCTTCTCTGGCGTTCTTTTTACTAATAAACTGCGTCCTGGAATCCCTGACAACAGAAGACCAATGGTTAACGACACCACCAAAACAGTTTTGTTTCAATGAGTGCCCTATAAAGGGTTAATGCACCTTTGCTTAATAAAAGTATTACTTATCCGTCTCCCTCTCAAAAAAAAAGAAAAAAAAACCTAATAATCCCAAAATGTTTTAACACTTTTGTTTCCTTATTTCCACTTTTGCCATTTCACAGCTTTTAATTACTTGACTCATTTGTAATGATTAGGAGTTTCCAAACATTAAACCGGTATTCTATATTAAGGCTCACACTGAATATTATCCTCACCTTTTCCTTCGCTCTCTCCCAGTCTCCAGAGCTCCAGATGACCAGAGTACTGAAAAAGCATCAGGCCTGACTTCTTTGCACAGGACACCAGTCTCCTCTACAAAGCAACAGAGCAAAACAAATCCCTCCTATTAAAAATCAATTACAAACACGTTGACTTTTTCACAATTTCACAATACTCACATGTGGAAACTGAATCTTCCTCAAAGCCGAAGCCGCTGACCTCACTTTGAACTTGTCTAATAAAGGTCTCACGACCAGCTGTGTATCCATACCTGAGATGAGAAAGCTTTTAAACTTTAAAACTAAAACGTTTCAGTCTTGAGATTTGTGTGATGGAGGCAGCTCTGTTTGAATCACCCAAGAATAAACTCACCTCCTGAAACCACAG
The DNA here is from genome assembly GCA_032357475.1 of Enteromius thamalakanensis. Taxonomy (NCBI): domain Eukaryota; kingdom Metazoa; phylum Chordata; class Actinopteri; order Cypriniformes; family Cyprinidae; genus Enteromius; species Enteromius thamalakanensis. The sequence goes on along the minus strand of JAUCMT010000039.1, from coordinate 19,830,556 downwards.
CCGTCGTGATCTCCGCCACAGCTCTGATGTCATGCGTGTGGTTCTTAAATGTTCTGGTTTTGACCCATTCCTTGTCATCCTTTCCCAAAACCGCAGAGATGAACTGGAACTGTACCACAAATCCTTCTGAAGTCCCGGCAACAAGGCTGTTTTCATTCTGCCATCCAAGAGGGTAAAATACGATGTTAACCAGTTCATATTCTTATAGTTTTCATGTATTCTATAAAGAGTAAGATTTTAGGTTTTGAACTCGCACCTTAGAGACTGATAATGCCAGTACATCCCATTTTGTGACATTATGGCTTTTAACCAGTGTACCAGTTTGATCCTCCCACAATCTGACCATTCCCACAGAGTCTCCACTGATTACTGTCCCATCTGAGAGGTACACCACACTCCACACCACACACTCCTTATTACAGGATAACCCTCTGTCAGCCAGCATCCTGTGTATAGTGTGGCCTAGAAAACAAAAACTTGATTACATTCATAATTCAAGTTTTTCCAACTCTATTTAACTGACTACAGTACTATATTCTGGGAGGAACGACAATGTTTACCTGTCTCTACATTAAATATCTGGATCATATCAATCATTCCAGCTGCTATTTTGGAGCCTGATGGGTGCCATGAGAGCGAGATGATGCGGCCTATGAAAAAGGTAATTGGAATTTTCAGATTAATTATTATTATTTATTTATTTTTTAAACATACAATAACAAACCATGAGTTTCAAATATAACCACAATCTTACCTTTTTGCCTATCCAGATTTCTCTCAAACTGTATTGTGCCTTCATTCACCTCAAACAGTTTCACAGTTCCGTCTTCACAACCAACCTACAAATGGTAAAAACACAAAAAGGGATCAAGCATATTTATATGATAAAAAAACCTTAAGGCCAACTCACACCACTCAGACAAACGCCAACAGAGTAGTGTGGATGATAGTGCGGTGGCCCTGTTAGATGTTGGTTAGTTTTCATTTAAAATTACAACAACCACGGCTTCACCCACAGCCCCTTGTGAATATAGGATCATCCATTTTTTTTTCCAGTCAGTGACAATTGGTCAATGTGAACATGACTCTTATTTTTCATTAAATTCTAAATACAACAGTCAACTTGAACCAACTAGTCTGTTGGAGTTTGTGCGGTTTTAGGATACATTTAAGTATTACTTTCGTCTGGATTATAAATTAAACAAGAAGTCAATAAACTTATTTAATACGCAAGTATTTTTTTTTTTTTTAACATATAATTCTCAGATGTGAAGTGCACTACACGTGCACAATCAATACAATTATGCATACTTTCACAGGTGTTTACTTGCATTATGTTACCTTAAAATAGTTTTTTTTTTTTTAAATGAATCATCTAATCTGAATGCAATGACATTTATACGTTAAACAGTGGCTGATGTTTGTTACTGCGCATATAGTAAACATACCGCTAAGTGTGTTCCTTGTTGATTGCCTGTGATTGTCCAGATTGGCCCACCATATGCATCTATGGTATACTTCACTTTCTGGTTTGTCAGGTCATACTCAGTTATTTCACCGTTTAGTCCTGCACTGAACAGACGCTCCCCAACCCAGGACAGACCTTCAATCCCACACTGCTCCCTGCCAGAGATTATCTGTTGACACAGGAAACGCAATTTAGCAACTTTACCAAACAGTGTGCTGGATTAAAAAAAATAGTTGTAGCTCTGGTCACCAACACCATAACAAATGTGTTTAACAAGCATCAGTTTAATAAACATGACTGAACGTACCTTCTCCTGGTAAAATCTGTCTGAACAGTGGAAAATCTCCACTGCTCCGTCCATCCTTGCGACTGCTATCCTTTCAGTATCTTGATTGAAAGCCAAGGCTCTGATTCCCGACGGCATGTAGTCAAAGAACCGAACCCGGTGAACTTCAAATTCACCCATCGCTGAGCTGTAGACATCATAAGAACATTGTTTTAATCAAAGAAGAGATTTGATAAAATAGTTGAACCAGTGCGTAATGGTCACTAACGTTACAGAGATCCTGAACGAAACGAGGAGCATAAATGTTTCAACAACTGCAAACGCAACTGTGTATACATTATAATTTGCTCATTTATTAAACGATTTGGCTGAGAATACATATATAAAATCACAGTCTCTTTACTTACCTTATCTTCTTATTACTCTCTTATTACCACTCAACAATCACACACACGTTGAGCTGCAGGAACAACCACGTTGGTTACCCCTGACCCGGAACGGAAGCTTCTTGCTAACGTTACTTCTTCTTCTTCTTTAATTTTATTGGCGGTTGGCATCCAACATGGTGCATTACCGCCACCAACTGTTGTGGGTGTGGAGTATCAATGATACCTTTTACGTTTTAAGTTAAAAACAAAACAAATATAAAACTTTAAAATTATCTTAAACAACCTAGTTGACTTTAGAAATGTCATAACATGCTTCCATGCTGATAGTCTAGCTTCTGGCTACAAAAATGAATTTCAAAATAAAGGTCCCGCTACAATCTTGAACAAACTCGTTACGATAATATTATGTTAGTGCATTACATCAATTAAAACTTTATTACAATGTAGCTACAATTTAATTAATCATATAAGCGTAAGAATATAAGTTACAAGTCGTATGTGAGTCTGAAGATATCTGTTTTAACTTTATTCACTGCTTGAAAAATTACTAATATTACACACTATATATAGATTGAACTATTTAACTTACAAACATTAAAAACAAAAGTGAAAAATAAATAAATATACAAGCTAGATAAACAAAAGGTACCAGGAAGGGAATATAAAAGTACCATTGCGCAAATATGGCTCAGCATTAAAAATGTTTTAGCTCTCTTATATGTAAATAATGATTTGTTAATAAATTTAAAGGAGATTACTTTTTTGGCAGAGCTCAAACAGCACAATAACATATGTATATACAAAAAACATGACCCATATATTTTGTCAAATGTTTTATTTGGAAGTACAAGGCAGTATATGCTGCACAGGTTTCACATTGTTTTACTGAAAGTTGTATTGGGGTTTGTCCCACTCGTCAGATTTGTATAGCTTATCGGAGAACAGTGGAGTAAAACATAGACCTGCACCATTAGTAAACAACAACAACCGCAGTTATTGACTGGAGCACCATATGATAAACAAATAGCTTGCAGTGGTAGAGCACAGAGAGAATTGGTTATGTTGAACTAGCTGAGACAAGCAATGAGACAATGATTTTTGAAAAACGAAAAAAATTCAAAAGAGAAACATAATTGTGTCTTTATGGAGCATTTTTGTACCAAAACTTAAATCTACACATTCCTTAACTAGCTGTTTTTGGTGTTTAAAGTGGTTGAAAAAAAGTTCAGACTCAGCAGCATAAAAACCACACAAAATATCTTCCTTTAACACAACACACATATAGTTAGTTCTGCTTTTTACCCAAAGTAGGCATAAGTAGAAGACGTATTATTGTGTAAGTTGGTCTGTTTTTGGCTTTTTATGAGAGGTATGGAATTTTAGCTTTGTATTTCTTTCACTCCCCTTAGCACCTAAGAAAAAGAGCACCAAATTTGAACCGATCTCTGGTTTAAGCTGAAGAGAAAGGTTTGTGCAGTCCTGTTTGATTTAATGGTACGGGTTCAGGGTAACGGTTACTTCACTCCTCCAAAATTGAACCTAAATGAGAAAAAAGTGCATCTTTTAATACATTAATCACATAAAATCTGGGATTCAGTGATAAAACTCAACTCACCTGTCTCAGCCCAAATGCTTGTGCTGATGTTTCTCATAGCTCACTGCATTGTTGGAGTTACTTCCTGAAGAATAAAGAATAAATTCATTGTCAGTCTGTCCTTAATGGCTGATTTTATTTTTCCCTTCCCTACAGCTGAAACACAAAATAAATTGGTGGTCGTACTAACCTAAATAATCCTTGTAATCTTTGAAGGACTTGTGTCTCAGGCTACGTCCATCTAGAGGGAGCACAGTTAAATGTGTTTAATATATATATTTTTAAAGGAACACTCCACTATTTTTGATAATATAGGCTTATTTTTCAACTCCGATAAAGTGAAACACTACAGTTTTATGGTAAAACTTAACTATTTAACTCTAGGGAACTTAAAAAAGGAGCCTATTTTCAAAAAATAGTGGAGTGTTTCCTATAAAACTACTGTTGAATGTGTGAATGTAATTTTGAATGTAATTTTTTTTCTGAAATGTTTCTAACCACCATTCTATATAACCTACACAATGCAGAATGTGTGAGTGGTGGATGTATGAATGAAGGTTTGGATGAAGGAGCCCCTTCAGACCTGAGTTTCCACGCTGTTTGATGCACTGGCCTCGGTTTGGGATCCCAGCTGAAGGGTTTCCTGGGTTGATAATGTGACACTCATAACCAGTTGGGCAGAGCAAAGGCTCATCTCCATCTTCCGTGGTGCTGCAGGCCTCAGCTGCACATACAGACAGTCAAGCAAGTTACTTGTGTATCGCTATGTGCATATATGTTCAAGAAAGCTACCATTGTGGTGTGATAAACAATATAATTTATTAGTTTGAGCATCAGCATGTTTTATTGCAGGCAATGTGTTTATTTAATCCTATTTTTTTATACTTGATGTAGTAATAATAGTTAACCTACTACAGATGGCAGTGTTGGACTAATTTAACACTGTCCTTAATTCATCTCTGGACCTTAAGTCTGTTGTGTTGCTGTCTATGCAAGGTCAGAAAGGCTTTCATCAAAAATATCTTAACTTGTGTTTCGAAGATAAATGAAGGTTTTTAGGTTGAATCAGGTCGAAGCTGTCAGCTGTTAAATTTAACTACACTATTAGATAATACGAAATCAGGTCAACCAAATGCCAAGCCATGCTTTATTTTGTTTGTTCTGCTGTGTAAAAAGCTTGCATTAGCAATTAAAGGGGAAAGAAAACCACTTAAGCAAAACACTATAAAGAATTTCTGTAAAAAATAAAAAGAAATTAAAAAAAAAAAAATATATATATATATATAAATAACTATAAATATATAATTAATATTTAAATAATTTAACAACACTTAAATAATTAACAGTCAGTTTCTGACGAGAGATTTCTCTGATGGATGCTAATGGTCACATAACATGCAGGTAAGCAAATAAAATATTTATATATTATAAAATACATTATTTTTTATTATTTTACATAATATAAAGATATATACATAAATATGTATTACATCTAAAAATGATATTCATATTATATTAAAAAAGGATATTTATTTTATACTAAGATAAAATAAATATATTTTTTTATAAATATGAAATGTAATATAATATAAATATTGGTTTACATTATATTTTTATTATTTAATAATTATTTGTTTTTCATGTCACTCCTGCAATTCCCTCTCATGCCACCAGGACCCCAGTTTGGCAAACGTTAATACATTATAATATAAATATAAATATTTGTGATTTGTCAGAATACGTGGCTACTTTTAACCTGCTTCCTATAAAGAAAGATGGCAGGATAGTTGAAGAGCCTGAGGCTGTGTGCGTTCTTGTGGTGTCACCATCAACATCTTCAGCTGGACTATTAGATATGAATAAACCTCAGGTTTATTTAGGGTTGGTCCAAGTTTAATTTTTGATGGGAATGAAAACAACACTATGAGCACAGAAGTACAGTAGAATATAGTATGTTCAATAGAATGAACATACCAATTCTAATAACTGTACTGAAAACTTTTAGTACACAAAACTCCAGAAAACAAAGCTGTTACAAGTGATAGGACCTGTACACAGCACAAGCCATGGTAAATACTGACTGTTTTCATCTGTGGAAAAGTCAATATGGCTTCTACCATGACTAAGGTCTATTAAGGGTTTTTATTGTTGCTCCATACAACATTTATTGGTGAGTCAGTATTCAATCATTGATTAATCAATACCCACCCTGCAGAACTTCTTCTGGTCCATCTAAAAGCCAGCCGTTGCCTCCTAACCACCGCGGCTTGGGCTGCACCAACCAGTCCAGCACTGAGCAATAAGAAATCAATACACAATATCAGTATGGCTAAATGTACTCATGATTCACTGTATACACATCCAGCTGAGTAACTCACACCTCACGAGAGGATCAATTCATTTTTAAAAACCATTAGGACTATGACTTGTAGTATGCCAAAGCGGATATCTGTGTCTGTTGCTTAATCGATTTCTGAGCAGATTGTGTGTTTTCTCACCGGGTGGAGGTTGCACTGACTCCAGGCAGGCGTAGATGCAGCCGTTGTAACAGCACCGTTTGTGTCTCTCACACTCCGAATCGGACCGGCAGCCCGGCACCTCACAGGCTCGTTCAGGGAGCATCTGCGGTGGAGGAGGACAGCGGTCGTTCTTCTGGTGCTGAGCCGTCTGAGGATGGTTGGGGTACTCGTAGTCCTGAGAGATTGATAGACAACATAAGACCGTATTACCATGAAGTTTTTGAAAGAAGAGTAATATTGTGACGGATTAATACAATTCAAAATAACTGACTTTCTGAAGATAGATTTAAAATGTTAATTATTGATGGCAAAGCTGAATTTTTAGCATCATTGGTCCAGTCTTATTGTCACATAATGCTTCAGAAATCATCCTAAAATGCTGATTTTGAAAACAGTTTTGGTGCTTATTATATTTTTGAAACACATGAAATACTATAGTTTGTGATAACAAATTATTATTATTATTTTTTTTTAATTGTATTATTCAGCATGAATGCATTAGATGTATAAAAAGCAACAGAAAGAACATTTACATTGTTACAAAAAATAATTATATTAGGTATAAATGCTTTTTAACCCATAACATGTAATGGAGTAAAGGCTTCTAAAAAATGTAATTATTCCAAAGTTTTTTCCACTGTTGTTTGTTTGTTATGTATATTATTTTAATGCTTCTAAAACAAAACTTGTACAAAACAATCAGCCTAAGCATCGGTTTCCAGTTGGAAGATCTGTCTGATATACAGTTCCCATGAATGACACTGTTTTCTCTGGTTCAGCACTGTTAATATAACACTGTTCAGAAACATAATACCTCTCACAGAGATGCTGGGTTAGGAAAAAAAAGACTTTTCATCCAAGTCTGGGCTTTTCTACTGAAGTTTTCTTCCTCCCACGGGTTCATCAATGGGCTCATAGATCTGCCAGGTTTCAGTTTTCACCAGAGGTACTGTTTGGGGTGCATTTTGTTGCGAGAGACCTCCTCCATTCTGTCACTCTTGCTTTTCTTTTTACAGTTCAACACTACTTAAGCTCATCAGTTCTCTTGCTACCCTGGCCAAGTGAATACTAAACCGCTTGACACTCCAGGCCAGAGCCGTTTAGGATGCACACACATCAGCTGGTATTCAGCACTTCATTTGGACAACTTTAAAAGTGATTTTCTCAATATTTAATTTTTTTTTTGCACCAGATATTAAAATAGTTGTATCCCAGCCAAGTATTGTCCTAACAAACCATGCATCAATAGAGAACATATTAATTTTGCTGTCAGAAGATGTATAAATCTCAATTTAAAAAAATTACCCTTATCACTGTCAACTAAATACATGTTGACATACTTATCACTGGTTTTGTGGTTCATGGTCACATGTATGTATAAACCTGTCTTTCTTTATGAATACCTTTATGAATGTATCTCTTGCACAGCAATGGTCTGTCAGACTGTCAGAGAAGTTTAGATCAATATTTTATGATTTATGACTGCCATCAACATGACAGTAACTCCACATGCTGTTTTACGAGTGCTGACAACAAAAATATCAGTGACTGTTAAGATCAGTCTGCCTTTGCTTATCTAGCATACAGATTATATTCTCCTGAGTGTCTCTGGATGAGGCGGAGAGGAAGTGGTAGTGTGCTCTTCCTGTCTGGAATAGATCCCCTGATGTTGTGCTGTATATGACTTTCTGCTTATCTCTCCGAAAACCTCTGTTCCTGCATTGAAGATATCAGTAGCTTAAATAACTGTTTGTTTTCTGATTTTACTACCAGCATAGGAACTTTTTTTGAACTTTTATGTGTTTTAACACATATTGAAGAGATCTGTACAGTGTGTGGACCCATTTTTTCTTTTATGTTTGGTGAAAAATGCCTGCACATTTAACTAAGAGAAGCCCAGGTTAAGCTCTGCAAAATTACACTCCCTCACCCTCCAAGGAGCCACAAAATATCCTTCATTTCCCATTTAAATGCTCCACCCTGTTGCTGCTCTACATCCTTCAGGTTCACTGACTTTAGACCCCTATTAGTATGGACAATAAGATTTGAACTAAATACATGTTGACATACTTAGCACTCTGTAGTGTGGTCTTCCAAGCAATCATTAAGATAATTACGAGAGGAAAACTAAATAGCCCCCTTTCCTCTAATCCTCTCTCTCTTTCTCTCCAAGTTCCACTAGTGAACTGTGATTTAAGTCTAGACGTCTGCACGTTCATTTCCTGCTGAGTTCTGAGTATTTTACAGCTTCTTAGGTGCTTCAGTTGCTTGGCTCAGTCTGAAGTGAGTATAGAGAGTAGGACAGACCTGTAGATGATTGACAGATCTGAGAATGGGAACAGAAACTGGGTGAGGTGCAGGGTGGAGGTCACTCGCTTCAGTGTTTCACCTCTTTTCCTGATAAACACTGATAAATTACCGTAATCCCTTAAGGCTTTGAGGAAATGTAGCAGCCCCTTTGTTTTGGACTACCTTAATATTGACATGCAATGAGGCCATGTACTTGTTAGGAACATTACTTTCCTTCTCCTTAAAATGAACTGTAATATGCATTGTGCAGTGCTCACAGGCGAAGAAAAGCTCCGGCTAAAGTAGTTCAACAAAACAGCTCAAATCCGCATTAAAAAGTTAAATTAGCATGGCTGCATCAGCGAATACGTTTCTATATTACTTTTGTATATTTGTTAACAGTATCAGGAAGATTTATCAGGTTGTTGTAGGGGATATTTCATATGATACTAACTTGGATATTTAAATTCTGAATGGCCGCAGGATGTACCTAAAGCAGCATAATAAAAAATGCTACAATACACACCTGTTCGCTCCAACATGTCCTTTAACTAATACGGCCATATAGGTCATTTGTACAATAGTGGTGAAGTATGACGTCATAACGGTAAATATGGTAATCACAGTTATGCGTCATTTCATGACGACAGATGAAATATCACACTGTCATTATTCTTACGCCCGCTAGAGGGCGTGTACCTTTAAAACAGAAATATTGGTCGTAATAAATTGCACAAACCACCTATAGAGTCGTTTTTAATAAAAAATGTGCTACGCTCACGTATGTCTGTTTTAGCACCGCTCTCTGGACATTTCACTTTGAAACTGCAAAGCGTGCACAGTTACTGGATTGCAGAGGTGTATTTCCAGTGAGCCCTTACTGAAATGTTCATTTCTAAACATTAAAAAATATATTTTTTCTCCTACTGTTTCATAATGTAGTTAAACATAGTCTCCTCAGCTGACTGGGATTACAGCTAAACTGAACACATGCCTGCTGTTCAGCTTTAGCCTGATCTCATGTTGGATATTAGCTGAAACACCACAACAGTCAAATGCTTCCTTATATCGAGCCTAACTTTTGGTAAAAATGCATACTTTTGGTCATATTTTACTACACCTAAGTTGAACTCTCCCATTTTAGTAAACTAGTCTGTAAGTTTAGTAAGGCCACACCTCAAGACATAGATCAGATGATATATTTCAAGGGATTCGTCCGTTTTTTTCTACTTAAAACGCTATTGTGAGTAGGATTATGTAACCGTGTGTAACCGTAGTGTGCGTAGTTAATACGGGAAGGGATATGGAACTGTAATGCGGTCAAGAGAGCAGCCCTGAAACTAAGTTCGCCGTGCGTTTCCCTGAAAATAATTGCACACCTCAGAACGTTCATCAGCCAATCAGATCCAAGCATTCAACGGCCCCGTAGTATAAATTTAAATAAACAATTTGTTGACCATATAAATAATTGACACATAATGTGAATGTAACCTATTTACAAAAAAAATGTGGGCTATGCATTCCATACATTTTTGTTCTATTTAATGTTACCATAATTTAGAAAGTATTTCTAAATATAAAAAGGTAACATTATATTATAAAGATATCAACTCCCTAAACGGCTCCAGCATACTGCATGTTTCTTTTTGTTAGCAGCTTGTAGCTTGGTAAGTTTAAAATTAGCTTATTTAACACAGAAGGATGAGATGTTTCTCATAAGTTCCAGGGTGTTAATTGATAATTAAACTGCAAATTGATGTTTAACATCTTACAAAAGTTCTTCATGGTTCAAACCATTAACACTATCCAAACAGAAATAACCTGGCATGAAAGCAGATACTGCAGTCTTGATGTCGAGTCTATGAGCAAATACAACTTGAAAGAAGATGACAGACACTTCACATCACCTCAGGAGTTTGTTGACAAGTAGCTCTAACACATCTGTCATCATCTCTGTCAACTTTTAAAGCATTTTCCCTTGGCCTGTTAGTCATCACTGTGCTCAGAGATTGATGGAGCTGTGAGGGTACAGCCGAGCTGAGATGACCCCGCACATGCCTTTACTTGTCTCAAGCTTTTTGTGACAACTATCTTCACAAAGATCAATGAGAAATATTTAGTCGTATATCTATATCATTGTACTTAAGCAATGCAAACCCTCATGGACTGATTACACTGCGATTCTGAGTTATTCACAAAAAAAAAGTTAAGAATCTGCTCAGCCACAAGCATTTTTACCAAACACAAATGGTTTAAAAGGATAAACAGTTCATGTTTCGCAGTCACGAGTGAGCTGGGAGCCAGTTGGACCGGGATGGATTTGGACCGTTTCAGGCCCACCCAGAAAATCCAGCTCAGCAGAATGTTGGCTCAAACCTACTTTCTCTATCCCACAAAAATACTGTCACAAACCCCTGAAACCCTGTGAGGCACAGCTCACCTACTTCTCTGACCCCTGTTTTTCTTAGAGAGGTCACATCAGTGGAGTGATCTCAATTACCCTCAATGTGAACCTAATTGTGAATTATTACTACAGCAGCACTGTACTGTGTCTCTATCCATGCATCATCAGTTCACACCAATGACTCTGCAGAAAGAGAGAGTGAGAAAGAGAGGACAGCTAGGGAAGCAGATGGATAAATGAAAAGATAAATGAATTGAAAATGAGTATCAAAGGACTTTTTAGGAGAAAACCAAAAAAGAAGATGTACATTTGATTATGTAACTGAGAGGTTACTTTGGGCACGGTCCATTTCCTGTGGCATGTGAATGGGTTTGTTTGTAAATCTTGTCAATCTCGAATTCCGCAGTTGAGCCGTAATCAGAATGGTGCTGGAATTCAGTCATTTGGGAAGGGATATCAATCTGGTGCAAATTCCCTCTTGCCATCATTTGTTAATTGTTATCAATCAAACCTATGCTTATCAGGACTAATGAGCAGAGGCCCAGAAACTTCCCGGCTGAAATCCCTCTGCCATTGTTGCACACACACACACACACACACACACACACTACATACATCTGAGTATTTGTCTGTAACCACAGCAACTCCACCGGAGTCACAGAGACACAGTGTATTCATTACGTTTTTTTCACTGTATAATAGACCTAAAAACTCTTAAAGGCTCACAGATGCCAACCTCTGCCAACACTGCCTTCACTAACAACAAAGGGCCAAAGAGTGCCATGGTATGACCATTTTCCTGCTCAAGTATACATCACATTTCATATTGGAGTGCATATCTGGATGCTACATTCTTTATAAAGCATATTTGCATACTATAGTCATCTGAAAATCTTAAAAATGTGAAAATCTTGAAAATGTGAAAATCTTAAAAATGTGAAAATCTTGAAAATGTGAAAAATGTGAAATCAAAATATTTTAGTATCTAAATATGGCATGACATTGGACCATAGAGCATAATCCAAAAATATTACATATACATATATATATAGAAATTAATACTTTTATTTAACAAATATGCATTATATTAATCAAAAGTGGTAGAATTTTTCAATTTTAAACAAATGTTATGAACTTTTTTTTTATTATTGAATCCCAAAGAAAAGTATATCATAATTTCATCAATATTTTTTAAGATAATAAAAATTAATGTTCTTGAGCAGCATATTAAAATGATTTCACAAGAATCATGTGACGCTGAAGACTGGAGTAATGATGCTGAAAATTGTTGAACAAAATGACATTTTATTTTAAATTGTAATAATATTTCACAATATTGCTACACTTAATGTTTGATCAAATAAATGCTGTCTTGGTGAGCATAAAATGCTTCTTTCAAAACTTTATTTTCCAAACTTTTTCCTCCATTCACAGACAAAAATTTCAAGAAAGTTACCGCTTATCAAATAAATGCGGAGCCTAGGCCTCTGGTGTGTGAAACACAACACACACACACACACACACATGCACATTGAATCCTTACCTTCTGGTTGAGTCCCCTCTTCCTGATCATGCGAGCGCTCCCTGAACCAGATGCCGACAGCAGAAAGAAACAGAACAGCAGAACCGGCACAAACCCAGACCGGATCTGACAGCCTGGCATGATCTCGCTTTTTCAGCCTGACTGCGTTTCTTCTTCTCTCTCAGCAATCCTCAGACTTTAAAGCTGTTCCCGTTGAAGGTGCTTATGTTGTGGCTTCTTCCAGAATGTATGTGTTTAAGGTGTCTCTGTCCTGTTGCAGTTACATAAATTCCTCTAAAGGAGAGTTTCCAGAACCATAAAGAGGACAAAGGCTACAGAGAACACTACAATAGAAAAAGTCAGGAAGAGAAGTCAAAGAAAAAGAAGGAGAAAAAAGAGACAGCTGTCTATGCATCGGTTATTCTGAGGAGAGGGTTAAATGTGTCTACTGACACGAAAAGCACATGGTTACTGAGAGAGGGAGGGAGGGAATGAGAAGAGAGGGAGGGAAAGAGGAGGATGAAAAGACAAAGTTAGGGGAATGAGATTTTCATACACTTCCTTTGGCCAGGCATATTTATCTTAAGTATATTTATTTAAGTAAGTTTATGACAAACTTGTGTCTTCATCTGGAAAATACATTTGTGAAGTATAGGCCTATGGAAAAAAAGCAAAAAAAAAAAAAAAGAACAGTAGGAAAGCTCATATTTTACACATTTGCTTGTGTCTTAAGAAAAATGTAATTCCTAGCACAATTATCCTGAGGTTTTCCTGCAATCTGTGAGTGTGTGTGCACATTTGCATGGGATAAAACAGACTGGGTGAACAAGCAGAAAGAATGAAAGCATGTGGTGAATTCTGAGGAAGGGGCCACTGGTCTTTGAAAATTCACGTTCCCTCCTAAAGTAGGACATCCCGCCTCCAGCCCCACACTCTCTGTACCCCTGCTGCAGGGCCTGGAAAAAAAACCAAAAAGAAAAAAAACCCCCGAAGGAATGTCAAGTCCATTTTAACCTTTTACACCACTGCTTTTACTGGATGCAGACACCTGTGAAAATTTCAGGGTTTAGACGACATAGGCTATATTTACTGGGGGGAAAATAAAAAATAAAAAATATATCACGGAGGTAAATATATGTGTTCATATATATATATATATATATATATATAAAAAAAAAAATAGTATCACAACATGAAATGCAGTGTATAGATTTTTTCACACTGAGAAGGTTATATTCGTTCTAAATTTAACCCCGGGTAAAGTTACTGGGAGCTTGTGAAAAGCGGTAATTACAGCCTTTAATCTCACAATTCTGACCCTTTCTTTCAATTTTTAAATTTGGGGTGTTAGATTTTTGCAGCATACTTTTAATCTTGACTATCGTCGGAAACAAATCACGAAAACAATGCACTTTGCATGTACACCGTTTTTGTGTTTGAGGGGGGAAATGTCAAACTGGAGTCGACCTATTTTATTGTGCCAGGGTCGTGCTTGATTTGTAAATTTAGGTTCTGGAACAAAATGGGGTGATGGATCCGGCATGTGATTGTAGGAGGAAGAGGTAACAGAGCATTTGCGAAAACACATTGAAGGACATGTGATTAACAGCGTGCTTGCTATTAGGGCTTGTATATGAAAAACCTGGAAAAGCCATAAAATAATAATAATAATTTTATTTCATTTAATAATTTTGTTTATAATATAAATTTTATTTCACGCTTCTTTCTTTGTGGCATGAAGAGGGGGATATGCCAAATGAGGTTCCTGCACAAATTAAGCACTGGCCAGGGTTATCCATTTCAAGTCAAACCAAAACGGAAAATTCGGTCATTATTTACCCTCATGTCAGTCCATACCTGTATGATCTTCATTCATCTTTAAAACAACAAAATTTATTTTTGATGAAATTCAGAAGTCTGACCTTGCATCTACAGTAAGGCAACTGATATTCCCAGAAACGTACGTTAAAAAAAGATGGCAGGATTTCCATCCAATAAATATGTGTAGCCCCAACTCATAAAAAAAAAATGCAATGAAATTTAATTGAATTGGGTCAACTCAATTTGATCAAATATAGTCTTAATGAAATGTATACATTTTATGCTTGTTGAACTTAAAACTAAAACAAAAAGTAAAATAAATTAATAGGAAGACATCCTTTTACATTGAAAAAAAAAGATTGGTTTGATTTACTTAACTTTAGGCATAGCCAACTTGCTTAACATAAGATGTTTTTGATACTTTCATGGCATGCCCAGAGTAGTTTTATTACTATTAGTAGTTTTGATTTATGTTAGCAAGTCCCCAAGCACATGCTCTACACTTTACATGATGGGAAGGGGAAACAAAATAGAACTTTTTTAAGTCGGTTTAAACCAATGTGGTTGATTAAAAAGGGACCCAAACAGTGTATTGAAAATAATTTTGTTTTATCTGAACAGTGTTGGAGAATAATTTTTCTGAGTGTAGTAAGTGGTTCAACCCCAATTTTATAAAGCTACTTGAAAACCTTTTGTGTACAAAAGAAACGACTTTAACAATTCAACAATTTCTAGTTTTCAACAGGGTTTTCACAAGAGTACTGCGATGCATGGGTCTGATGAAGAAGAACAAAGATCTTACAGGTTTGAATTGGCATGAGGATGAGTAATTTACACCAGAATGTTTATTTGTAGGTGAACTATCTTAGATAAGCTATGCTTCTGAATTGCTTTATATTAACTTACAAATAATCTAACAATTCAATAGTCTATATAAACACTAAACATCATGCCAAAATTCTTTAGGCTATTGATAGAAGATTTTTAAATATTGCATTTGCACTTACTTACCAAAGTACTCCAGAGTCCTGTTTTTTTTTCACTCAGATTCATAAAACTTAAAGAACAAATTAATAACAAATGTAAGAGAGAATGGCTAGTTGAAATAAATCTGCATAAAACCACCTGTATGGCAAGACTGCAATAAATAAAGTGAATGCACATGTGTCATCTGATGCGCAGCTGCTCTGATTCCTTTGAGCTAGGATTTTTATGGAACTCTGATACAATCAGTGTCTGACCTGCTGAAGCTATGATCTGCAAAGATCAGACTAGGAACACAGCCTCACAATGAAATGAGCGCTTTTATAATGATCCTAATAGACCTTTCTCTGCATCTGTTGAGTAAACTTGAACCATGTGACAGTGAAACTCTTTCTGATGTATGAGAAAAACCTGTTTGTGTTGCTCGTCCTGGAAATTGCCAGTGTTTGTGAGGCTGTGACCTTTATTAACATGATTGGTGAAAAATGGAAATAAGCATTTTTGATTTATGTGTGGACAAAAAAAAATATGGGGCTGACCTTACTGTGCTCCGGTAAGAAAGACGATACATTTGCAAGATCAAATGCTACGAGGTGCTTAAAGATCTCTATCTTTTTATGTACCTTCCTTTGCAACAAATACCTTTGATTCAGTAGGTGCATGTAGGTGATGTGGGCTTGAGTGTGTGTGTGTTGTCAGGCATTTGAATGTCTGAAACTTCCAACCAATCCTAGCAGAATTATACTAATTCTCCTGCATGTAAATATGTTCTCAACAATTGAATTTCCATATTAGAGCCACAACAGTCTGTATCAGTTCTCATGAGTTCATACCAACCTCTCCACAGCTGTTCCTATAAATCCTGTTCAGGACAGCCCCTCTCATTTGACCCCATTAGGCCCACCCAAAACAGGGTAGAAAATAAGAGAAAGAGGGAGAGTGAGAGAGAGGTAAAGGAGAAGAACTACACCTCTTGGGTTTATATAATCCCTCCAGCTTTCCAGACTTTTCTTCTCCAACTTTGATTCCTCGCTGCTTTGAAGTTCACTCTCTCTGTAAGCAGTATGTCTCCTTTGTCTGGCCTCACTGCATAGTGCATCTTTTTCATTCATAATACATATCCCACTGATATAACTTTTTATGAAACATCAAACGCCGAAGGTTAAATGGTCACAAGTATGAATAATAGACACAGTGGCCTCAAAAGATAAACTTAAAGGAATAATCGGAATACATTTCTGAATCTGCTAAAAACCTTGGAACCAGATTTATAGGAGCCATTTGGTTTGCAAATTGTTTTTATCTTATGAGATTTACAAGTTTTTACCTCATTGTCTCTGAAGAAAGAGCACAGTCTGTCCTTTCTGGTGCAATAATATCCAATTTCCTAAACGTATTGTAAGTAGACTGTAGAAACCATTGGTTACAATGCTTTTGGGAAATACAGCTTAGGCTTGTCTGTGTTTGCCTGTCACTGCTGAAAGGTTATGTTTGCTGAGTCTGTACATAGTCTGTTCCAGTTGTAGTTTCCTAGCTTTCAAAGAGCTGCTCACATTAATCAGGTGTTCTGCCGCAATTACACTGTAAAAAGTGTTGCATGCAGTTGTTCATTCAATCTAATCACTGCCACTGAAAACAGGGTAAAATGATTGATTT
>JAUCMT010000039.1:19800487-19813593 GCA_032357475.1 Enteromius thamalakanensis | reverse complement strand
CGATCAAATCAGAAAAGTTCTTAGATAAAATCAAGGATGGTTTCTACGTAAGTCTTTATAAATGAGGCCCCTGGACTACACCAAGGTCAAAGTTCAGAGGCCTGGTTTTACGGGTGGAGGGAGAAATGGCTGGAGAAATGGATCTGGGATCCGTTATTCCATTTAACTCCATCAACTGTTTCCAATTACAGGACTTCAAAGGACTCATCGCCTCAACCGTGTTTAAAAGAAAGGATGGCTCCGGTCAGAAGAAAACAGCGTGAGTCCTATTTTCTCTCATTACAGCATTATTTCTTTTCTCTTTGGGATTTACTGATGGGATCAAGTGTCAAAAACTATATATAACGGCCCATGTTGAGTTTCTGCTCGAAATGATAACTTATTTTACAGTAAAATGTCAGTTATAATAAAATTATATAAAAAATACAAATAAAGAATAACACTAAAAGATAAAATGATAGGAATATGAAATTGTGAGTTTATATCTCGCAATTCTGACTTTATATCTCACAAAAAGTCCATAACAACAACCCCCTCCTCCTAAAAAAAGGCTATATACAGTATATATATGTCATGATCAGCTGGATGTGCGAGCATGCTGATGACAATCCAGCCCTCTGCAAACTGTGTGTGTATGTTTTGTGTCTGTTTTCATTTATGGACTTCCTTTCTTGTCACCCATCTCATCTCATATGTTGTCACAGTTTAAACTCATGGCTCCGCCCCCTTGTTTGTTGTCATGGTGTTTTATTGTTAGCTCCACCCTCTGACCTACTTTTATGTGTATATAACCCGGAAGTGTTGCCACGGTCCATTTGCACTGTCGTCCCGTTATTCTGTTACTCCGTGTAAATCTCTGTGTTTTGATCTTCTGTTAACGACCTCGCCTGTTCTCGACCACGTCTCTGTTTTTCCCCTCAGGATTGTATTTGTTGTTTACTTACCTACGCCGGGACACTGACAATTCTATTGCTTTATCTATCTATTGCTCTATTCCTGTTTGCGGCTGATAGACCCTGTATGTCTCACTCTGTGTTTTCAAATAAACAATCTGCGAATGAATCCGAACGTCTCCTCGCTCCCTGCTTGTGATAATATATATATATATATACACACACAATTAAAAATGAATACAAATAAAGTGATTTGAATAACTAACATTCCTTACATGTTACAAGTTAAAAGACAATTAAAAGAAAAGTCAAAACTGTGTTTGTCAATTACATTTTTGAATTGAAAATTCATTTTTCAGTTGTATGCTGTTGAAGGCTCTTAATGCAGAATGTGTGCGTTCTCAGATTCATGGGAAGTAACAAGCATATTGAATTTTATTTCTGTTATTTTCCATTTAGAAAGCCATTTATCTGTGATACACACAGACCAGCATGCATAAAACACATCAAAGTGCAGATGTTGGGAACAGATTATTGTGGAGAGAGGAGAGATAAGAAATATGCTTTGATATCTTATAAAGATGGTTTGGCTTTGAACGGTTACCGTTTCATCACACAGTGTAAACAGGAAAGATCTAGACACTACTATCTATCCTGTGGTTTTCTTCAGCAGGATGTGCCTGTGTTTTTATGTCTACTATGCCTTCAGAAAGACATTTATCTCCCACAGATCCAAGATCTAGCTATTGTAGGATGTTTTTTAATAGCAAAACAAAATGCATTTTAATTCCTTTTTCTTGTTTTTCTTTGATCTTGCACTGAATAATATGTGATAGTTCTTTCACTCCATGTAAAATAAACAGCATTCATTAGGCTGTTTTAATCTCATATGAGTTCATACATAAAAACATAGCTTATTTATAGCATGTATGTATAAACAAATAATGAGAAAAAAAAGTCAATTTAGAACAGTTTCCCTGTAGCCATCCATCCTGTATTTCTAGTTTCTCACCTTTAGAGGGCGATAAATGAGAATGTTTTCAGAACTGTGGGATTTAGATGACGTCCAGAGCTGGAGATGCCACTTTGGGGGGACAAAAAGTCATGTTTCAAACCCAAATATGTGTAATTTTGGACAGACAGACTAAAATACATTCCTAATGTCATACAAGAAAGTGCAGTAGATATTGCTTTTGACTGTATGTGATCATCTTTGGCTGCAGCTAAACTGAGTCAGCTCCATTAGTCCATTAAGTCACTGCTCATTTTCCAGAGCTATAGATCTGATGAAATATTGCTTGTAATGGCATCGCTGTAGGACTACACTAAGAAGACTTCCCAGAAGCCATCAAAAATGTCTGTTCACTCTGTCATTAAGAGTGAGAGTTTCCTTCAGGAATGAGGACATGTTGTCAGTTTACACCTTTGAAAGTCATCTCTAATTATAATCTCTGCTTACATGACTGCATTCGTTAGAGCCTCCTATTAACTTTTTCTTAAACTGAAATTTCTGTGTTTTAGATCCTCATGTCCTTTCCCATTCTCCAAGTTGACGTCTTTAACCTTTTCTGTCTCTTTTTTGTTCATCTTCTGTAACACAAGCAGAAAGAGGGCGGAGACAAGAAGAGCCACGCCCGCCATCAGAAAACCAGGGCCGTAGTCACCCATTTTGTCTATGAAGATTCCTGTAGAAAGAGTAGAAAGAGTAAATGTTTAACTATTGTCTCTTAAAACAATAGTTAAACATTTGCTGAATATTTACTGACCCTGAGGCCATCCAAGATATGGATGAGTTTTGGAGAAATTCAGCATGACATCAGTTTCTCACCCCTCTGCAGTCAAACAGCTGATAATTACTTCCTAATAATACACGTGATCCACACAACTCAATGTCTTGTACAGTGAAAAGCGTGTTTGTAATTAACATCCCTCATTAAGATGTTTCAAACTTTAAAATGTTGCCTTCATTTATAATATTGCTGTGTCTAAATCAGGAGAGAAATATGCACAGATCAAGCACTGTTTACAAGCAAAAAGAGCTTTTGATGTGAAATACTTTTTCACTGGATGAAGCATTATGGACTTATTATGCCTTAATCATTTTTTGTTTCTTACAAACAAGCATATTTTCGCTGCACAAGATATTAATTGTTGGACAGGCATCAAGTGGATCATTGTGATGTTTTTATCAGCTGTTTGAACTTTCATTCTGACGGCACCCATTCACTTCAGAGGATCCGTTGGTGAGCAAATGATGCAATGCTGATCTTGTCTAAAACTCATCAACATCTTGGAAGGCCTGATGATGAGTAAATAGTGAGCACATTAATGACCTCCTGTGTTTAATAAAAGAGACTGATTAGTGAAATTAAAGAATGATTTCATTTAAAAGAAATAAAATAGAATGATTGTGTCACTAACTGGCCTGCTTAGCAAAAAATACTTCTTTAACAGGGACAGTATTGCAGTAACTATTAACTGTGACTTTGTTTTTTAACTTTAGTTGATGAAATACAGCACACAACGGTGGTCCTAAAATTCAAATCACTTAATGTTAACATTTGTATAAAATAAAATCAAAAGTATAAAAGTGTTAAATAAATTAAGTTTCACATTTGCAAACTTGCTTTCCTCACGATCTCAGAAATTACCATTTTAAGTAATAAAGCTCTCTACACCATAGACTTAATCTATTAGTTACATTGTCTCTATACTTTGTTTGTTACCATGAATGGCAAAAACTGGCTGTCCTGTGAAGGCCAATACGTGCAGCAATAGAGAAGCATTTCTACTGGATGTAGTCTGCAAAAATGTAAATATATACATTATCTGAGCAAAAGGAGAGTGTGCTGCTTGTATACAAAATTTGCTGCAATATTTCTAGGTTGTTGTAGGTGCTCGCAAGGGCATTTGTATGCAGTTGCAATGGGATGTTCTGGATGGTTGCACGTGCATAACAGTGAGGCACCACTAATTAGCCCGCAGTTGTTCGCGTGTTTCCAGTCCAAGCTGCTTTCTGGATGCACATTCCCCTGTACATTTATTTTAAGTGATCAATCAATTAAAGCACCGAAGAATGGAGCGCCTGTGAAGTCAGTGATGCAGTGATTTGAGATGTCTTTTATAATGCCACAGCAAAGGGTTTTTTCAACCCGATTAAAACTCACTGAGAAAAACTGCTGCAGAGCTAATTTATGGTGTAATTACACCGCCGGTTATGAAGCCCAGCAGACTACACTCTTAACCTGCAGTGCCTAAAATAAAGGCTCTCCTCTCCTCCCAAACATCAATCTGGGCTCTATTTAATGGAATAAAACCCCAAGAGATTCATATTAAGTACATTAGTCTTTTAGAATACAGATATAGATGTAGTTTTGGCAGTCAGTGCGTTTAAATGAACAGATGACTTTTTTTGGATGATTTAGTGTTGAACTGCCTCTGGTGTGGGAGAGGTTTTTGGCTGCTTGGGGTGAAAACTCTTCCAACTTGTGCCATGTTTTGGCAGATGTTTTCGTGAGAAAAAGTGTTAGGTAAGAGCAAAATGTCATTATTTTAACATCACAGAACTAACTAGCTTATTCAATTACAACTATTATATACATTGCTTTTTTTTGCTGGCTGGTTGTTTGTTTGTTGATTTATTGGCCACTTTTGCAGGGCTCCGCTAATGTATTATCATACCAACGCTTGTGACGTGTTGCATACTGAGCACCGAGCACAGAGAAATTACAGCCAAGGAAACCAAATAAATGGTTTAAATTTGGTGAGGGCAGTCAAAGCGTGGCCTGCTATTGAAACAGGAAAAGCCATTTATGCAGTGACCAATAATCCATGAAATTAACACAATAGCCCAGTGCGTTTCTCTGATAGGCAATGCTTTATGGGAAGATAATGTAGTATTACTGTAAATTGAGTCCTGTCAGGCTTTAACGAGAAACCTCATCAAAGAATTATGATGTGGAAATGCATTAGGATGACTGATAAAGAGCTTTACATCTTGTTACTGTAATATGTCAGACTATAGAGTAACTTCAGCAAGCTGTTTGTAACAATATTGCATGTTGAACTATATAGCCCCTGGTGGTAGATTTCATAATTACACACAAATAAACAAAGGAACAAAAAAATCACAAAAACTGAATTATCTGTTTAGTGTGTAATTACACAATGAGCAGCGGCATGAAAATTATTATATTTAATATAATATGTAAACAAAAAGTTGTATTTTGGATGTGATTAATTACCATTAATTGTTTGACGGCACTAATATAAATACAAACACATGCGCTTTTATGCATGTGCACTAATAAATTAAATTAAATTAATAATAATTTATTTTAATTACACACTCAACAAATAAAGAAATTACAAATATATATTTTGATGTTTTGATGTCACTGCTTTAGGCTAGTCACTAGTGATTAAATTTCTCTTAAACATCTCACCTGCCAAAGGTGGTCCAAGGAGGCCACCGCTGCTGCGAATGAGCATGAAGAAGCCCAGAGCACTTCCCAGTCTCTCCACCCCCACCACCTCCGCGAG
The DNA here is from genome assembly GCA_032357475.1 of Enteromius thamalakanensis. Lineage (NCBI taxonomy): Eukaryota > Metazoa > Chordata > Actinopteri > Cypriniformes > Cyprinidae > Enteromius > Enteromius thamalakanensis. Next base: position 19,808,158 of record JAUCMT010000039.1, on the reverse strand, counting down.
TACCGTGATGTGAATGGCCACAGTCGCTCCAAACACCAGTCCATAACCCGCGCTGAACAGCACAAGCTGGGTGAAAGTGGTTGCAAGTGGGCAGAGCAGCAGAACAATTCCCAACAGAATCACTGTGATGGTTAACTGATGAACTGTCTGAACCAGCCGCAGATTAGCCACCCACCCGAATAACATTCGGCCTAGCAGGTCCAGCGCCGCAGAAATGGACATGAGACCGGCTGCCTGGTACTCCTCCACTCCTTGACTGCGGGCGTACGGGACCAGAAAAAGAGATGGAGCGAAGAAGCCAAGAGCAGCAAAGACACCAAACATTGAGTAGACCATAAAGCGAGTATTAGCAATAAGAGTGTAGTCCACGTAACGAATGATTTTGACCTTCAGTGGATCTGAGTCTTTTGAATCTGACCTATTATGTGAACTTCTAGAGTCTATGTGAGGTAGAGGTAACAGCTCCAGCTTGTGCTCTTTCTCCTCTACAAGCTCTTTAGGAGAAACAAGTTTGTTGAGGGGTCTCAGAAGAGCTCCGCACAAACACAAGTTGAGCTGCAGAGCTCCCAGGACCAGCATCGCTCCCCTCCAGGAATACTGATCCACCATGAACTGGAAGGATGGGGTGAGGATGAAGGTGAGGATGCACTCTCCTGTGCTGGCCAGAGCATTGGCCACCGGCCGCCGCTTGTCAAAGTACCAGCCCAGCATGGTCACAGTAGGGGTCCAGGTCAGGGCATAGCCAAATCCTGCAGAGGACAAAAAAAAGGACATTATGAGAGCAAAGCAGGTGGAAATACCTGAGCAAGCATTTATTCCTCTGACAAGTCATTAATTTTTCAAGGATAAAACAATGCTGAAATAACACTGGTTGAATGGACAACAGTATTGCAACATTATATGTATTAAATGTCTGTTTCAAAAGCTTGAGGTCGGTATGATTTTACTATTTTTAAAAGATGTCTCTTATGCTCACTCATTTATTTTATTAAAAATATGTAAAAAATTAAATATTGTGAAATATTACTACAATGTAAAATAACTTATATATTTAAATATATTTTACAATTTTCATAAATTTTTGTGTTGCAAAAGATTACTGTTCAAAAGTTTGGAGTTTACATGACCAGTTTTGAAATCTTTTATGCTCTTTTATTTAATCAAAAATACAGTAAAACAGTAACAATTTAAAATAACTGTTCTGAATACAATTTTCACTCCTGTCTTTAATGTCACATGATCCTTCAGAAATATTTCTAATATGCTGATTCTGCGCTTAAGAAACATTACTCATTATTTCAAAAGATAAGAATAATATATATATATATATATTTAAATTAAAAAGAACAAAAGGTTATGCTGTTAGATTCTATTCTGTTTTCTGTTGGTTTCTTTTTATTTCCCTTTAGTGTACTTAATTGGTTTGACAAAATCATAAACATAAATATATATATATATATATAAGCAAAGAGTAAACAAGTAAAATTAACATACTGTATATATAAATGTGTATGTGCATATAAAATTTAAATAAAATGAAATAAAAATAAGTTGACTAAAATACTAAGAAAGTGGAATAGTTTCTTCCCTTCCTTTTCTTTCTTTCTTTCTTTCTTTCTTTCTTTCTTTCCTTCCCATTTCATCATATGCTCTGCTTTGTTCCCAAATCTGAGAGGTTCATGAATAAGATGCCATGCAGCTACTATAAATGGCTAATGACCTTTTCAAGTTGTGAATCCTCATTGAAACACTGGAAACGTGAATATGTGTGTGAGCAGAGCCATATGCTCCACTGCTGGCTGCACTCTTACCTGTAAGGAACCCCACAGTGATGTACAGCTGTAGCAGATCCTGGGCATATGACCCAGCCACCATCCCAATGCTGCTCAGCAGACCCCCCGCCATGACCACTGGCCGATGGCCGAAGTGCGAGCTCAGAGCGGAGCCTACAGGGGCTGAATCACAGAAAAAACACGAAGCACACAGTCATGACATACTGTACCACCAGGAGCCAAGTGCTCCATCAGCCCAGTAATGCTATCACATACTGAGAGAACACAAACTCATATTCCTTAGTCCCCAGCTCTGTTAGATTTATTTAAGCCACACATTGCTTTAAAGTCTGATGGAGCCAGAGAAGTGTGTCTCTGACAAATATTACAAGATTACAGAAAGCAAGCTTCTGTGTTGACATGCAACTTAATCACAAATAAGATCAGACAACAGTGAAGATCAAGTCTGACAAAGAGATCTTCATGGTTTGCAGCGTAATATTGTGTGTGAAAACAGTGGAGAATAACATTATGTTAAACAATAAATATTAAAAACAAGATATTTGAATAACTAAATATATGAGAAATAAAAAAAAAACGAATCATTTGTATAGTGCAAATATTGTTTTCAAATATTTATATGACATTAGATGAATTATGAATATTTTATTAAATAAATTACAATATTAAAATATTTTTGAAATTCACAAACAAGAAAATAGATTTTAGAAGAGAATATATTGAAAGATTACAAAAGATTAATAACAAATTGTTATTAATGACGTTTAGCAATGCATACGTTTAAATTTATTTACGGTGGGAAATGTACAAAATATCATCATGGCGTGTACTGACAGTGTAAGTGGAGTGCGCCCCCTACTGACGGAAACTTTAAAATGCCACATACCCCCAAAGTGTACAGTTGCCACAGAGATAGATGTGATCCATGAGCTTGCAGTCGCTGTGGTTGCGAAGTAGTGGTGGATTTCTACGAAGAACACACCGAAGGACTTAATTACGCCAAATGTCAGCCCAAAGACAAGAAAGGTGGAAAGCACTATGAACCAGCCATAGCCTCCATCCAGGGGACCTGCAGGCTGAACCAATCGTCTCTTCCTTTGTAGTTCCATTGGAAGCTCAGGAGATGAGTTCAAAGCATCATCTGCAAACTAAGAACATGATACAGCAAAAATCTGACTATTTTTATATCAATGGAACGCATAAATACACACTACCGAGTCAGCACTGATGTTCTTGCAAGCCCAGTAACACACGAGACGAAAGTGATATAATTCATCAATTATTATCTCTAAGTGTCAAAACAGCTGAAGAATGATTAACTACTAAGAGTTGTAATCAGATATTATACAACACTGAACTTATGCTGTGTGCACATGTGTTTTATCTTTAAATGCACCACCATATGTCAAGACCCTAACAAGTATTTGGTAAATCCTGTACACTTGTTTTCACTTGGCCGTCTGTATAAGGCCAGCACACATAAACAGTAAGATAACTAATTTTTCTTTAAGTGCCATTAGCAAATGTCAACATTCAGCGCTGAATCAGTCCGAATGTACAGTTGGAGTAGATGATGGTCTCTTAATCAACATAGGGGTGTTTTCTAGGGCTTTCTGTGTCCATGTGTTTATATATAGGTGTGAAGAGCTAACAGCATGTCATGCAGGATAGAAATGATCAGCTAGGACATGAACTGTATATCGCCCCCACACATAACATGAAACTTGTGTGCGCCATATAGGACAACACAGAAACCCATTTAAGTACCCATCATATACAGTATATGATATATCTGCCATAGTATTTATACCCTTCAAAATTCATGATCATTTTAGGATGTTTTTGTGTGTAAAATATACAGTACAGATGTAGTAGAGCACAAGGTGGAACACTTTGCTATTTTATATAACATATTTTGTCATTAAGCAATCATTTAAAACACAATAAGCAACTATATTCTGAAGCGATAGGGTTGCAGGGTCATTATATTGCAATACAAATATAATCTTACCTCTCATGTTGTTTGCCAGCTAAGAAGACTCCTCTTTCCACTTCCATGTTCTGCCTGGCTCATCTTCAGTGACACTGCATATTCATGCTACTGTACGCAGAAACACAAAGGTCAACATAGGAAACAAATAACCTGCTATTTCATATAAGAGAAAAGAAATTGTAGTATTATTATAACTTTTTTAAAATTTATATTATTTTAGAGTATTTTCAACAACAAATATTATACTATATTATATTAAATAATATTACATTTCTTACTTCTGATAAAACAGTGGTGTATTTCCCGATAGTCCTCTATATTAGAGTTTATCTTGTTATACCGCAGGAGTTACACAACTATTTTAGCTGAGCCTCACTGGTCCAATGCTCAAATGATCTCTGGACCTGAGCATAAATAAGCTGCTTTGTAAATGAATGACTTTACACTGTAATGTGCAAACCACATCACTTTCTAGAACATAATAACAAGACGTGCCAAAATTAATTTTGTCACTAAATCACCGAAATCACTTTCATATCCAACCCTGCTAGTTTGAATATAACTTATAACACATTTCATCAATAGAAGCAGCTGAACAGAGAAACACAGCTTCTTTATTTCATTTTAAACTTATGATAAAATTGATGAGACTTCTGGTGCATTCAGCAATTTCAAAACATGTTTTGTTAGATAAGCCAGACATATGCATTCTGTGATAGCATCTAAATTAACTGCTTTTATTCAAGTCAAACACGTAATTCATAACATTAGCCAACGCTGATGAAAAAACTTAAGGATCAGATATAAAAGAAATGGGTAAAACTGCACTGACCATGAAAAAAGAAATGTACAGACATCAGCTTTTTCTTTATAGACTCTAATATGGAACATAATTCCTTTTATTCGTATTCCTTTTCACTCAGTAGCTCACAAAGTGGCTAGTATATAATAGTAATATATTGAAGATGAGATGGAGGGTTTTTGGGTAGACCTTTGACCTCCGAACAAATTAATATGCTGTTTGTAAGTTGAATACTCAGTAATGTTATCCTGTCTAATTGTGATTAAAACTAGCATCGTCCAAGGTTATCATATAGGTCACTGAAACTAGATTGAAAAAACATTAGAAAAATCTTTGTTATGAAGGTGCAAACCTGCAATCTTGAACTATTGACACTCTGTTTCATCCAAAATTGATGCATAAACAGTACTTTACCCTGAGAACCAAAAGCAGTTCGGTAATAGCCTAAATCTCATCTCTCAGCCAATGCTCGGAGTTCATTGATTAGTGGAGGTCATTTAAACTTCCTCTGATGTTTGATCTTCACTGCTTAGAGCAAAAAAACAAAGTGTTTTGAAAAACAAATTAAAAGGAAGGAAGATTAAATAAGCTCGGGGGCCAATAAAAAACTTGTTTCATTGATGTTCTCCCTCTCCCTCTTTATGCATGTAAAGTAGGAAGTGTTTCCTAAAAGGAAGGTTAAACTGTCAAACGTGCATAAAAATTACCATCTTAAGATTCATTCAGCTGTAATTTTTTTGGTTCTGGACAGGCACTTACATACTATTCATTATGAAATAGATGTTTAGTAATAATACAGAGACGCTAAAATGAAGTTAGCATAAAAAAAAAGTGGAGGTTAAAAAAAAAAACCAACACCAGACGTGTTCAACTTCTAAACAGGAGAACCAAAAGAAAGTTGGTTGCACTACATGCATGTTAAATAATATATGTTAAGTGACATATGCATGAAAATATATTTACATAAAATCCTGGAGCAGCATTAAATAGGACAAAAAGATGAGAAGTCAGATAGTATGACATTAACACTCATACTATTGATTTTAATAATGTTTAAACTGAACTTATAATAGATTGCTGAAAATGATATAAGTCGAGTCAAGCATGATAATGTGAATTATGAGTCTAAGAAATTTTTAGCATGCAGATGATAAAGGCTTACAAATTTTTACTCAGTTTTAATGAACCCTTTATCTAAAGATTTTAATAATTTACTGACTCCAAACTTGTCAATGCTATTTCTTGAATATAGAGGCAGAAGGATAACTAAACAGCATTGAAAGGGTACAGTAACATATATTACGCTCACATAATCAGCTATAAAGTTAAAGGGTTAGTTCGCCCCAAACTGACAATTCTGTCATTAATTACTCCCCCACATGTCGTTCCAAAACCATAAGACCTTCATTCATCTTAGTAACAAAAATGAGGATATTTGTAATGAAATCAGAAAGCCATTTGACCCTCCATAGACAGCAACACAACTGAAATTATCCAAGAAACAAAGTAAATACACCAGTAAAACGGTCCATGTGAAATCAGTGGCTCAACTTCAGTTTTACGACACTGCCAGATTACTTTTTTTGAAAACCCCGAAAATAACATAACTTACTCAACCATACTTCTCTAAATTATATCTTCTGCCATATTAGTGTGGAAGGTCAGATGGCTCTCTGATTTCATCAAAAATATCCAAATTTGTGTTCCGAATATGAATTAAGGTCTTATGGGTTTGGAACGACATGGGGTGAGTAATTTATGAAATTATTAACCCTTTAAATGTTGCATGTCCTGTTTAAAGCTTCATAGATTGAATGTCCACTCTTGGATGAAATCCAATTAAAAAAAGAACTCTAATAACCAACAAACTGTCAGCTAGATAGTTACCAAATAGTGTGCAGTGCTTGATTATCTGTGATCTTTTACTCTCTGGACATGCGTCAGACTACCCTTGGTCAACAGACCTTGGCATCTTGTTTAATGATTTCATATTCCAGGCATGAATTTCGACACATCTCATAAAGTAAAAACTCACAGTAGCTTAATCAGCTTGATTTTCATGTAACTGGATATCACAGCAGGGATTAAATAACTTTCAGATTAATCTCTGTTTGGGTGCTGTGACCCGCAAGGTGTTAAACAGAAGGTTAGCATTTGCTGAGCCTTGGATCATTCATCATAATAAGGTCTTCATGTTCAAAATCCCTTGGATAGGATGAACATGTGAAAAGACGCTAATTAGATAACATGGACGAGATGAGTTAGGTATTAATCTTCCAAATGGCTCAAAGAAATATCAGATGCATAGTGTGGGGGTGGAATTACATGTTATGACGTTGAACTGTATGTTTTTACATTGTCATTGCTAGAAGGGCATTCTCTTCTGGCAGTGCTTCCATTTCAGTGGCTTTCACCCAAAAAGCACAGGTGTCTCTGCACTTACCCAGATGGCTTTGCTGTTGATTACAAAAACTGGGTATCACAAAAAGATGAGAAGCCAGCCACGCAGGATCTCATTGGAACATAAAGATCATCTAAATCACAATTCCTCTGAAATTGCTCTGTTAGATTACTATCTCTGAAGCTTCTGTTAGAAAGCATATTCTTCCAGAATGAAGACAGAATGCGTATTGTTTTTTCTTAGATACACAGTTGCTGGGCAATTCTGGAGATAAATCAAAGTAAATCAAAATGTGGTGTGGTTGTTTCAAGTAATATTATTTCTCTTTGTTTTTGGATTAGCCGTCTCACTGGAGGAGCAAGCTTATTATAAAATGTGACTTGAGACTTGAAGGAAAAGTTCACCAAAGATTATTAAAGAGATGGAAATACTCACTCTCATGACATTGTAAAAAAATTATTAGTCTGCCTCGACCCAAAACTTTCACTAGTTAGAATATTCTCCTTTCACTACAGACTTAATTATCATAGAGATCATTCTTCCCAATCACAGTAAGATTTAAAGATTCTCTTCAGGGTGTCACTTCAGACTTAGAATGTGGGAACGGCAGTAGACCATCAAGAATCATCTGTTAACCCATAGGGTACATGAATAAATCCCCTCAATGTAACATTTGGTTGGT
>JAUCMT010000039.1:19734983-19800387 GCA_032357475.1 Enteromius thamalakanensis | reverse complement strand
GGATGACTCGTAACCGCGGTTGACCGCGGATGACCGCGGGCACCCGCTCATTTCGGGTCAACCCGCGCATCACTGATGACTATATATGCTTTAACAAACCCAGAAATAAAAACACTGATGTAACATGAACTTTTTAATTAACGATGAACCATCTCAAGAACTCTATACCACTCAGACTAGTTCTTAATATAAAGACGATTGTTTGCTGGACCTAAGGTATTGCAAAGACCCAATTTAGACCAAGAACAATGTAACGGTTCATAGATTTGTCACGTGCCACATACAAACACAAGCCATCAATCCACTCTACCCTTCTCTGCATCAATCTACACTGACTTAAAATCTTTCCTGAACTTCCATCATCTCGTTGCTTCAGTGGATGTCCAGTAAGTTGCAGTATTCAACTCTCACTATAACACCCAATTATTGGCAAGAATAGACAAGCATCTTTTTCTCTGTCAATCAATTTCAGCAGCCTTTCACAGTTCACTGGTGACAACACTCACCAACTGAGCTGCTGCCCAACCTCCACGTGCCTGTTTATCTGTGTGGCCTGCAGAGATAGAGCGTTATACCTAAAGAGCTGCAGAAAGCTGAAATATTCATGGCTGCTTCTCTGTTTCTCTTGTTTGTTATGAAGCTCCTGTGGTGTTCATTAGGTCCCTCCCTTGCCCGAGGTTCAGTTTTCAAACCGGAGGAGACGCCAGATGCCATGCTGCTCGTTTGCTATGTGCACTCCGATGAGACTCTGTCAGAACATGCTGCTATTTCATTATCGATTTTTACCCTCCCTGTCACTTTACAAACTTCGCTTTATCTCATATAAACTAGTCCAGGCAAACATCATAATTGAAGCAGTGAGAAAAAGCCAGCAATAATGTTTCAACCTCTAGAAAGAGGACCATCAATCACAGGCTGATGGGAGGACCAGAGACAATCAATAATTCTGTATGAAGTCGTTCACGTCTCGGCCCATGTGGAGGCCCCTCGTCATGCATCACGCTGACACCTCTCCACCCCCTCTTCAGGTCTCCCTGGCCTCTGACGGCCTTCATTTCCAAAGGGGTCCGATTTGATCAGCCTCCTTAAGTGGTGCTCCCTCAACTGGATCTCCAGGGCTTGAGTTACCAAAGCTAAAGTGCCTCATTTCCTGCTCTGTTGGGTTACAAATGGTGCAGTTCAACCCACAGGCGGAGACACAGCAGTGGCCGTAATGACCCCATGATTAGTGTGGGCACCAGGCCCACAACCTACTTGGACTGAATCTCTGTACAATGGCCGACCCCCCATTTCAGACAATGAGCCAGACAGACACATTACCTGTCCTGGGCTCTTATTCAAAGTGCACAGTTTCTACTATTCACCAACTTTGCACTTATCAGTACAAAAATATATATACTAATAGATCATGATGGTTGCCAGTGTGTTTCTGTACAGTTGCTTAATTGTTCTGAATGTTTTGTTTACAGTGTAGCTATGCAAATGTTTGGGTGGTTGCTAGGGTGTTTCTGAAGTCACTGCAGCAGTTTTATTACAAAGAATGTTCTAAAAAAATATTCTAAAGCTGTCACTGGGGTGGTACCCTTTCAAAAGGTACACATTTGTACCTTATTTAGCCATGAAGGGTGGATTTTTTTAGCCCTGAATGGTGTTTTTGGCTTATTAAAACCTTGGAGGTACACATTAATATCTAAATCAGGGCTGGTCCTGGAGGGCCGGTGTCCTGCAGAGTTTAGCTCCAACTTGACTCAAAACACCTGCATGGAAGTCTCAACATGTCTAGTAAGCCTTGATTAGCTGCTTCGGGTGTGATTATGGTGGGAGGTAAACTTTGCAGGACACCGGCCCTCTAGGACTGAGTTTGGACAGCCCTTTCTATATAATACATATTCTTGTTGTATTACCTTTTGAAAAGGTACTACTTTTGTACTTTTCTTTGAGAGTGTAGGAGTCCACCCCCAAGTCTCTCCATCTAAATACACTTTCTTATGCAAAAAGCAATAGGCTATGTTAAATACACAGTATTCATTTAATAGTAAGGTTCTGAAATGTGCATCTGTGACCACTTAATACTCTGAATTTGGATAACTTGTGATATTCTGGTTAATATGGCAGTTTAATACTTATGTGGTTGTTCTAATCAACAATTTTCATTTTATTCAAGACAAATAGTAAATGCTACAAATGATAATATTTATTGAGATCTTGAAAAAAAGCGTTCCATTAAAAAAATGTTACTTAGGGGTACTTAATGGTATTTATCAAATACAAAAAAAACAGCCCAGCAGTGTGTTATTCTGTGATGTATCAATGATAATAATCTATCCTTTGCAGATTTTGCAAGGTGCATTGCCTAATGTATGTAATTATCATCAAGGCCCTGTCAAAGCAGGTTATGAAGATATGAAGATAGATTAAAGACTTTAATTAATCAATCCAGAGAAACATAAGTCATAAGCTCTCCACTGGACTGTGGGCTAATGCTTTAGGCATATGTTCGGCTTTGATTTTCGGTTCATCATCCCTTTCTGAACATTATTCACTCATATTTCACTGTTTGACATTTTATGCTTGCCATTTCCCTTTACAATGACAATGAAGATTATAATGAGAAAAAAAAGCCATGCGGACAGATGCCTAATGCAAGATGCTCATGGATATTATGTCCCCTTCAAGTATGACATGATAAGGGTATCAGATAAAATATAAAATTATTAATATGATTAATATAGTTTGTAAATATGAAACTCGCATTAATCAATTTCTCTGGTGCAAAAAATAAAGGGAAAAAAATTAAATGGGAAGAATTTTTAAAACATTATGCTACTTTTTAATGTTAATTTAAAAATTAACTCTTTGGTTAGCAAGATGCTTCTGGTCCAATCAAATTCAATGGTCTATGCTAAGGTAAGCTAAAAGCGCTATCATCAGACCTGGAGATCAGCTGAATGGATTCTAAAACTGTAAAAAACAACTTTTTAACTCTGGGGGAGTTGGAGAATGAGCAACATGGAGTGTTCCATTTAGATCAGTCAATGCACATTTCTTTTAGTTGAGACAGCTCAGACTTAATTTTCCATCTAGGACTAGGCTTAAGCCTTGTCCTTTAATCCAGGGGTATAATTATACGGTCAAATAAGCTAATGGTCAATACTCACTAAGCAATCAATCAATCAATCAATCAATCAATCAATCACTTTTATTTATATAGCGCTTTAAAGGTGCTCTATGCAATCTTGCAAACACTATGGGCACAGGATGTGCACTAAAGCAAAAACAAACTTTGGCCAACCAATCGGCAAGAACAGGTAGGGTGTAACGCGTATTAAACACCTCCTCTTCTTGACGATTGTTTAGCCGAAGTTTGTTTTTGCTGTGGTGCCCATATTAATTCTTTTGGTATTGCAGTCTCTGTGTTGTCTTTCGAGAGCGTTTTTTTTCCACAGTGTATTCAGAGGGCAGACGTCCAGCAAGACGATCAAGTGTGATGCCTACGGTTTGAGATAAAAATGAAATCAAACTAAAATCCTGCAACATCGCATAAAGCACCTTTAACAATACAGATTGTAGTAAGTACATAACATTCTCAAATAGGAGAACAGAGTGATGGTAATGTATAATGATGAGATTAAACTGTTTATTTATCAAACGCAGAGCCGGTCTCTGTAATCAAAATAATGATAATCACTAGAAATTAGGTGTCCCCAACTAAGCAATCCAGAGGGGACAATTTCTAACTTCAGCTGTTATTCCCATTCTATTCTTAGTTTTCAGTCACGTGACCGGTTTGAGAATCTGGCGGCCAAAACATCTATTTAACTGCAAAACAAGTGTGTAAATTTTTCATCTGGTTCAACACCGCAAATATTTAAATCACATCTTAAAACATTAAAACGAAGGTATTCGAACAAAATTAAAGTTTTGGCAATTTGCAATCCATATTAAGCCCCTGTGGCAATATTTTACAAACAGTGCAACAAAATGTTGTAGAAAGACTTAAAGTGTGAAAAATACATTTTTGTACGCATAAAAATCTACAGAGGTGCTGCAGAATTCCAGAGGAAAAGAACATAATTGACCAGTATAATCATACTTTATTATTAGTATTGCAATTTTGATTGTGCAAAATTAGTATCTATTTATGCATAAGGGAAAATCTGACCTTTGTCTGGTCTTGCTTCGTTTACACTATTAGCTTCCACAGCAAAAGACACACAGTAGTTTCTTCATTTTCATTTTCATCTCATCTTATTTTTTTTTTTTTCTTTGCTTCTTTCCACAATCAGTGCATCACAGCTGCAAATCCAGTGTATTTACACAGTCACCGTGATTGTTTCCATAAACACTTGAGTCTGGGCTGTTGTGAGGCAGGTGCCGATTCAAATGGCTTTGCCTCAGGGTATCAAGCTTGTCAAATTCATCAAATCCCCCAACGCTGATGGGCCAACCAAGGTTAATTTACTCATCACAGTCCAAATTTGACTTTTTGTGATTTTCTAATATATAAAAAAAATACATAAATATAATTAAACGTTTAAAAAAATAGTAATAGCAAGCTTCAGCAATCTAATAATTAGTTTTTTAAAGGCAGCTCTTCACCGGCATTCGAGTTATGCACTAAATAATTGTTTGTCATTTATGAGTAGCAATTCTAATTGAGGTATAATATATGTGTAAGGTGCAGTGCAAATTCAGTAATTCGGTATATAGGACAGCAGAAACACATAAGGATCTGTTTGTTTAACACATATTTACTGTAACATGATGCCTTTAACTACGTATTACTGTGAGTACAGCTGTATCAGAGTGTGGCTTCATGTCTTTCACCAAAAGAAAGAAAGAAAAAAAAAAACCACTATAATTAGTATTTCATTCCTCCTACCCATTTCAATCATTTCGAAGTCCAATAATTAACCTCATATCTTTCAAAAACAAATTTACTATTCATAGCAAGAGCAATGGACAATTCAGTGGACCAAAAAAGAGTGAAAGAGCAATGAAAGACAAATTAAACTCAACCAGAAAAAAATAGGGGAAAATATATATATTACTATTTTAATTGGTTAGTCAAAACAACACTGAGATCAAATGGACTGCAAATTAAGACTTTCCTTTAAAAAAAGTAATCTTTCATGTCCCTATTTTTTTTAGTAGAGATCTCAACAATATCTCAAATTGTGTTGAAATGTGCCAAATAAGTCAGCAGTGTCAATATTTCATTAGAGAATATAAATGATAAATAGTTAATAAACAGAATATATAGAACTATAAAATAAACAAAGCACAGATTTGAGAAATTTCACGCGAAATTAACTGCCCTCAAAGATTGGTGCTTGTTCAATTTATAGTTCTAAACTTTTCTACTTCTCCAGAAAAATACAGAAACATAAACAACGGTCACCTAATTAAACAACTATACAGCTAAAAATATATATTTGTGGAATCCTACAGACACAATTTCAACTCCATATACATCACTTTCAAAGAAAAAAAAAAAAATAATAATAATAACAAAAGGTGCGCTTAAACAGTGGAAATAAAGATGAACAATGTTTTACAGTATGGGATCACTGAATGAACAATGATTTAGATTTAATGATGGATTCTTGGAAAGATATCAAATATAGTGGAGCTATGGTGGAAATAGAGTTGTTCTTACCAGAGGTGAATGCAGCTGTCTCCAGACATGGTTGGACAGTTCTGCACCAAACGATTTGGATGCATGAAGCTGCTTTTAACACAATTATCTCATCCAAAGTGAAGTGGCTTTAGTGGGCGAAAGCATCTTAGCCCACACACTAGACTCAAGACCAGATAATAACAATCATTCAGAACAGCTCCATCATAAAATGTCAGATCGGTGGGAATGTATGAGTTGACGTATCTGAAATGAAAAATACTTAATGGAGTGTTCAGTTATGTTTCACACAAGTTTCAGCGTCATTCCACAATGTTTCTCTTAAAACACACACACACACACAGTAAGGTTCTAGGGGTTTAAAATTCATTTTAACGCCAAACGTTAGGGTTAGGGGTTAGGGTTAGAGAATGTAACTGAGAAAGACTGCAGGCTTGACAAATCCACACAATTTGAGACGTTTGAGATCTCAATTTGAGGTCTCTTCAGAAACTCAGTGCTAGAGAAGATACGCTTTTAGTGACACGTTTTTGAAGGCTCTGAAAAATTAGTCTGATAAAGTCACAATTGAAACAAATACTGTGAAGTCAACATATTCACTTCAGAAGCTCATTATTCATACATGCCAGTCAACTGATGAGCCTTCATTGCTGTGCTAAAACAAACTGTGCTAAAATGTTCCAGATCAATTAATAACTCTGCTATAACAGAGGAAAAAAGACAGCCTGTCTGAAAAAGATTTGTGAAAAGCCATAGATTCTCTTGGCAGGTTTGATGGGAGCTGAGGGTTGCAGGCACGCGTCAATAGACTGATGCGGCCAATGATGAGGCCATTGTCGTGCTGGGGGACGTGAGCTGAATGTGTTCCTGCTGGAGCGCCGCTAAATCTGCTCACCATTGTGAGGGGCTACTGGAGCATGACTCCCCCCAGCTGCTGCTGGAGATAGCAGATGTACTACTTCACAAGATCCTTATTCACACAAGTAGCTCTGACCGGTACCATCATATCACATTACCTTCAGGTTTCTGTCTCTTTACCTTTTCTCAGATGATAGGGTTTTCTCAGCACAAATATAATTTTGAAATGTTTGATCATTAAAAGTAGGCTGCATTTGGTTTTCTAAATGCATTCTATTGATATTATTGTCAATCACTGATCAATGCTTGTTTTTTTAAAGGGGTCATTAAATGAGAAATCAAATTGTCATTGTATATACACATTCTGTAATCCCAGGCCTTAACTGTTAGATCAAAAACAACTTCTATGAAACCAAGCTGTCAAATCGACTTGGATTGGAATTTGTCACATTATGACATCAATTTGTATGTGTTTTGCCTGTTAATTTACATGACAACAGTGTTTTGGGGACTGAAACTGCATATTGAAGACAGGCTTTAAAGTGCAAGACTTTGAAAATTACACCATTATAATTTCCATGTAAACACCCAATACAGGAATCAGTAAAATCATGCATGTTTGTACTGTGTTTTAGGTATGTAGACATGTGCAGTAAGTGTCGATTTTAAAGGCAAGTGTGAAAAAAAAAAAAACAACAATAGTGGAGTACATGGTACTGTTGAGGCTGCTGCTCAAGGTTTGCTCTTCACCTCTGAGGCTCTGTCAGGTTGGTTGGGGGGCAGATGCACATGTTCAGGTTTTTCCAGAAATATTTGATTGGGTCCAATCCCATGCTATGGCTGGGCCACTCAAGGACATTCACAGAGTTTTCTATGAGCCACTCTTGCTGTGTGTTTAGGGTCATTGTCCCATTGGAAGTTGAACCTTCTGCCCACTCTGAGTTTCTGAATGCTCTGGAATGGGTTTTCTGTAAAGCTATCTCTATATTTTGCTGCACTGAGTGCGGCTTCTATTCTGATGAGTCCCTCGGTCCCCACACAGCATGAGGCTGCTACCAGTTTACCACTTTACTTTTGGTATGGTACTTTGCAGGTAATGAGTTGTTTCCTTTAAACATGATGCTTAGAACTGAGGTTCATCAGACCAGAGAATCTTGTTTCTCAAAGTCTGGGGGTCCTTTAGGTGTTCTTTTTTTTTTTTTTTTTTTGCAAATTGCAAGTGTGTTTTCATGTGTCTTAACTGAGGAGAGGTCTGAGATTTGACAATTTGCCATAAAGTCATGAAGTGTTGCAGTGATGTTTTTCCTTCTGTAGATCTCCACATATGATCATGGAGGTAAACTAGAGTGACCCTCAGGTTCTTGATCACCACAGTTTAGTTTGGCCAGGAGGCTGGATCTAGGAAGAGTCCCAGTTGCTTTAAACTTCTTCTGTTAAAGTTAACAAGGAATACATGCTTCTGTGACCCTTCGGTGAGGCAGATTTTTTTTTCTTTTCCACAGATGTGTGGCTTGGAGCAAGCCTGTTTCTCAACTCTTCACGTAGTTCCTATTGACCTCAATGCATAGTTTTTGCTCTGATATGCATTATCAGCTGCTAGACTTTTTATTAAGATTTGTATGCCTTTACAAATCATACCCATTCAATTGAATTTGACACAAGTTCACTTCAGCTGAAGTGTAGTAACATCTACATGCAATGTCAATGCTCCTGAGCTAAATTTGAACTGCCCCAGATAAGAGTATACTTGTGCAATATAATCATTTTAGCTTTTTCTTTTTTTTAATACACTTCTACATTTACAAACCTGTTTTTTGCTGTACAGTTCTGGTGTATGGAGTGTAGATTGATGTGGAAAAAAGAAACATAAGGCAGCAACATTACAAAATGTGAAAACTTGAAGAGGTATAAATACTTTCCCAAGGCATTGTAAGTGTAAGTAAACATGTTTTTCTAGCTTTATTGAATTGTCTATTCCAGATCATTATATACTAGTCATTTATTTTTACTCATAAATGACTCATAAAATGTGGTTTTCAGAGTATGTCACAACTATGTATTCTATAGTCTTCATCCAATCAACAACAGTAAATAGGGCAGTGACAATTTTAGAATAATATGTTTCACTTAGATGTGTCACTAAACAGAAGAAAAATCATCTGTTGCTACTTCCATTATGTTCAATGTAAAGGTTAGATGCAGATACAGAGGGCAATAACCATGGATTTTTTTTATTGCTTTATTATGTTGTATAGAACCCAGCATGCTACTGCAAAATTAACCCTACAAAAAACTGGCCTAAAGGCACGTTACACTGTGAAACACAACATGCGTTCTTTGCTTAATTTTTGAGGCTGGTTAACACAGGCTGCTAAATTTTACTGAATTTGATGTGGCTTGTTTGAAGTCATTATGCAGTGCCTTGATTGAATCTATATTTATAGAGGTCTTTGATGTACAAATTTAATTCTACATTTCATCTACATATGAAGTGAACTTCAATCTCTACAGGAAATGGTTCATTTCTTTAATGATTTAATCAAACCTGTATTATTCACAAATACATGGCATTTGCATAAATGCTTGAAAGAAAACAGTGAATTAATAAGGTTAAACATGCTTTACTTTTATAACGGTCACGAAAATCCCTTAAAATAACAGCCTAACATTATAATTTGA
This sequence comes from Enteromius thamalakanensis, assembly GCA_032357475.1. Taxonomy (NCBI): domain Eukaryota; kingdom Metazoa; phylum Chordata; class Actinopteri; order Cypriniformes; family Cyprinidae; genus Enteromius; species Enteromius thamalakanensis. The sequence goes on along the minus strand of JAUCMT010000039.1, from coordinate 19,791,212 downwards.
TCGGGTGTGTGGAACTAAACTCTGGGAGCAAAGCTGACTGTCCCTGTATGTCCTTACATCACTGTAAAGTCAGATATGTAGTCTTAAAGGGGTCACCGGGGCCACTTGCACTTTTACAAGCTGTTTGGACTGAAATGTGTGTTGGGAGTGTGTGTACACAGTGTGTGTTTGCTCAGTTTACTTGAATAAAATAAGCTACACCAACGCAAATCTTTAGTTTTTTGCACTCAATTTTACTAGGTTAAATGAAATCACATTTGTAAAAAATGAAGTTAACTTAAACCATTTGTGCTGGGCCTGCACAATTAATTTATGTTGCACTGACTGAAACTGAACAGTGGATTTCTAGTTCCCAGCATGCTTTGAATATGGATAAATCATGAGAATACATGTTGAAATTAAATGTTGTTTCATGTGTTTTTAGTAAAAGGAAATACCTTTTATAGTTTGTTGTTCACTTATACTTGACATTTAAAAGAGTTTATGTTTATGTTGAACATGATTTGGGTACATGTGCTAACGCCAGTGATGAGAACATTTTTATTTGATCATTACATGTGTGCTGCAGATGTAATGTTTAGTATGTGATCAAGTATTATGATGTCTGTTATGTTCCCGTACGATAAAAAAAATAAATCGAGTATGTGACTTACACAGTCTATATGGTCATTTCTACCCTTCACAGTCAAACAATCGTGCCATTTGGTTACCATGGTCCACCATCATCGTAACCAAATAAATCCAAACAAACATTATTTTATATTGTATAAACTACTTTAAATGTTCAAAATAACTTAACATTAAAAGCTTAAACTCTACCAGGCCTTTTCATGTTCATAAAATGCAGAAAAATCAATGAAACTCTGCACAAAGGCACCCGTCTGTACTGCAACAGCAATGGTTGGGTCAATTACTGTATGAGTGAATTATGTCCAGGGAACATTCACAGAACATGTCAAATGAAATTGGTTTGATCTCATTGTATTAGCATGAATTTTAGTCATCCGTACAATTAACTTACTCTAAGTTCAAATAAATCAGACACAAATGAATGGAAATGTGAGTCATAATTTTATTAAGTTAGATCAACAAGCTATTTTTTTGTGTGGTTTTCTTTTAATTTATTAAAAATAAGTTGCCCCTTCTGAAATCAAGTCATTCTTAAATGCATGTCGGTGTGGTGTCACAAAGACAGAGGCCACTCCCACACTGGTTGATTGACAGCAGCGTGTCACACAAACTGAACTGGTGTCTTACCTCAGACCCACCCTGAGTAAGCTGTCATGAGACAGAGATGCAGAGACAAGCAAGACTCCTAAGCAATTGAGGTGTTTTGTTGTTGAATGTATTAATGAACATAGCAGTAGTCATTTACCCCCGACATCTGAGTGACTGAAGACGCGGAGGATTAACGTTACGTTTGGATCAGAAGGAAAACGCACCCTTGATCAAGCCGTTTTTTAAACTAACTTTAAGAAATTTTAAAACAAACTATATTACAAACTTTCGATTAAGACCCTAAAGAATCATATTAGCTTGAGGAAAATTGGCTTTGTATGACTCCTTTAAAATATACTTTTACATAGTAAAAAAATAATAATAAATCACACTATACAAAAAAATATTTCACAACCTCTGGTAAGCTGATTACTAAGTAGACAGCTGTCATATGTCAGCAAGAGATACTTACAAGAAAGAGCAAATGGCTCATCAAGTCTTCAGTGGCTTGTATAACAGAAGAAAGAGTCTTATTCCGACATTAAGAATACTGCAATATGAATAACATTGGTGGTACAGTTGTAATTTTTTTAGTGCCATCATGGTCACTAAACCTGTCAATCACTGTACTCAACCTGTATATCTACAAGTAGGATGTTTACATTAAGAAAAGATCTAATTTTTAGTTCTTCGCAACGCCTTGGTGAATCTCGTCCTAGGACGGCCGTGGCTCGTGCAACATCATCCCACGATCAGCTGGAAAACTGGTGAGATCCTACAATGGAGTAATGAGTGTCTTGATAATTGTTTAATGCCATGCTTATGTCCCATGTTATCGGAATTACAATGTTGTTCAACTACCATAGAGAGTCCAGAGACTACCAAAACAACTGTGATCCCAAATGAGTACCAAGGATACCTTGATGTCTTTAGTAAGAAGTCGGCTACACACTTACCTCCTCACCATCCCTGGGATTGTGGTATAGACTTTATACCCAATTCAAAGCTTCCTAAAGGCAGAGTTTACCCTCTTTCTATACCCGAAACTCAAGCTATGAAGGAGTATGTGCTGGAAGCCTTAGCTCAAGGTTTGATTACACCATCCACGTCACCTGCCACCTCTAGCTTCTTCTTTGTGGCCAAAAAAGATGGAGGACTAAGACCATGTGTAGATTACAGAATTCTTAACAGCCAAACAGTTAAATTTGCTTACCCTCTTTCTTTAGTTCCAGCAGCCCTTGAGAAATTAAGAGCAGCCAAGATTTACAGCAAATTTGACCTCAGAAGTGCCTACAATCTGGTGAGAATCCGGCGAGGTGACGAGTGGAAGACAGCTTTTGTGACCCCTACTGGCCATTATGTGTACTCTGTTATGCTGTATGGGTTATCCAACTCTCCAGCCGTCTTCCAGAGCTTCATAAATTAGGTATTTAGAGATATGTTAAACAAATTTGTCATCGTTTACATCAATGATATTCTTGTGTACTCACCAGATCTCCCTACACACAGACGTCATGTAACTCAGGTACTCTGACGTCTAAGGGAACATTCACTTTACCTCAAGGCCTAAAAATGTGAATTTCATTTGTCCCAAGTCAAATTTCTGGGCTATGTGATTTCTCCTACAGGGGTGGTTATGGAGAAAAACAAGGTCCAAGCAGTACGAGACTGGCCGCTACCCACCAACATCAAATCTCTTCAAAAATTCCTTGGATTCGCAAATTTTTACCGCCGATTCATCCAAGGATACAGTAATATCTTGGCACCCATAACATCTCTACTGAAGGGAGGTAAGAAGACTAGCCACTGGAACCCTGAGGCTGAGTAAGCCTTTTCACTCCTTTAACAAACTTTCTGTACGGCTCCCATTCTTAACCCAGAAGTTCCATTTGTTGTGTGGTGGATGCATCTACTTTAGGAGTTGGAGGTGCCCTCTATCAATGTCATAGCACGCCCCCAGTGCTTCATCCTTGTGCTTTCTTTTCTAAAAAAAACTTTCCACGGCTGAACAGAATTATGATGATGGCAACAGAGAGTTGCTAGCCATCATATTGGCTTTCCAAGAATGGCGACACTGGTTAGAGGGAGCAAAGCATGTAATCACAGTAATCACTGACCACAAGAATCTGTTGTATTTACAGGAAGCTAAGAGATTGAATCCGAGGCATGCTCGATGGGCTCTCTTTTTCACAAGATTCAACTTTAAAGTAACTTATCGACCAGGTACCAAGAACACGAAGGCTGATGCTCTTTCTCGTCTACAGGAACCAGACCCCACACCTGAGATACCCGAGACCATTCTTCCACCTACCATCTTTATGGCTCCAATCATCTGGGAAATGGATGATCAATCCGCAGGCAACTCTTACAGAACCGTCTCCTCCCCACTGTCCAGCACAAAAAGTTTATGTGCCTAATGCGTCTACAGATGATTGACTCAGCACACACATCCCCAGGAACTGGAAATCCAGGTGTAAGACGAACATTTCAACTCCTCAGTAAAAGATACTGAGATGGAAAGAGACATACGAAAGAGACATACGACAGTACACCAAAGGGTGCTCCATTTGTGCCATGGTTAACACACCCTGCACATTACCTGCAGGTAAACTCCACCCATTGCCCATACCACAACGTCCTTGGACACATATAGGTATCGACTTTGCCACAGATCTGCCTCCCTCTGAAGGCTTTACCACCATACTTGTGGTATTAGATAGATTTTCCAAGGGGTGCAAAATGATTCCCTTCGTCGGTATACCTACTGCATTGAAAACAACCAGAGCTCTCTTTCATCACGCGTTTCGTCACTTTGGGTTACCTGAGGACATAGTGTCTGATCAGGGCCCTCAGTTTACTTCAAGAGTGTGGCGTGAGTTCTTTAGACTGTTAGGGGTCACAATAATTTGTCATCGGGTTACCACCCCCAATCTAACGGTCAGGCTGAACGCAAAATTCAAGAAATAAGTCGATACCTCCGAACTTACTCTCATGATCACCCAGACGATTGGATCACCTACTTACCTTGGGCAGAGTACACTCAAAATTCACTGAGGCAGGAATCCACAGGCTTAACTCCCTTTCAATGCACGTTAAGCTATCAACCTCCTCTTTTTCCATGGTCCGAAGAACCCTCTCTAGTGCCCTCTGTCGATCGTTGGTTCCGAACCAGTGAACAGGTGTGGGACTCGGCTCACGTACATCTACGACGGGCCATTCGACGACACAAGGCAGGAGCTGACGCTCACAGATCAGAAACACCTCAATTTCAACCTGAGGAGAAAGTGTTGTTGTCCACAAGACACAAAGTTGCAGTAACGATTCATTGGTCCCTTTCCTATAACACGCCAGATCAATGCAGTCACATATGAACTCAGATTACCACCCAATTACTATATTCACCCCACCTTTCATGTCTCTTTACTGAAACCATACATTGAATCTGTGATTCCTCCCGAAACAGAGCAATCAGAGCCACCTCCAGAGATCAACCCGGCAGAGACCATTTACCAGGTCAACGAGATCCTCGACTCCAGGCGCAGGACAGATTACTACATACTACATTACAGATTGAGTATATTTATAAGCTTGTAACTTTATGAGTTTTACTTTTTCCCCCTGTAAAACATATCTCTCCAATAGGGGTCTTAACAGGTTCAGGTGCTGGGACATAACCCAGAGTTAAAGTATTATTGTTATGAAGCGGACAGACAGAGATGCTGAGTACAACAATAACAGTCTTTATTTAACAATTAATGTAGAACAGGATGGATAGAGAATGAATAGGTGAGTAGCAGAGTCTTTGGATGGTAACTGGAGATATACTGGATGATGACTGTAGATTGCTTTATAGGTGGAGTGGAGATGGAGATGACGAAGCACAGACTGGAGATGTTGACACACAGATGACCACACACACCTTAGACGATGGAGAGACACAGTGGGTTATCCTGGGAAAAAGGAGCACACAGAGGATCTAGGAGGACAATGAAAGGTAAGTAACACAGGTTAGTCCAATAGTATTCTTAGAGATAGCTAGAAGTCCACTTCTCTAGAACGAGCTCAGACAGTGAGTGTGCTGGTGAGTGTGGTCTTTATGGAGTGCTTGATTGGAGCCGAGATCAGGATCAGGTGGTGGTGACAGGTGATTGAAATCCAATTGAGCATACGTAGGTAACTGAGTCAGATGGTGGAGCAAGGTGTGAATGTAACATTACCCTCCCCTCCAGGACCCCACCAGGGCCCCCTCTTGAAGGCTGCAATAACATCAATAGAAGATGCCGGGGAGGGAGGGTTGGTGCCCTGAAGACTGGATGAGGGAGCATCTCCAAGGACAGTCTCCAGGGCGGATCAGGCTTGACTGGAGGCTTTCGTTATTGGTCTGAGCTTCTGTAACGAAATGGACAGACACAGATGGTGAGTACAACAATAACAGTCTTTATTTAACAATTAATGTAGAACAGGATGTGGAGAGTAGCAATAGGTGAGTAGCAGAGTCTTTGGATTGTGACTGGAGATATACTGGATGGTGACTGTAGAATCCTTTATAGGTGGAGTGGAGATGGAGATGACGAAGCACAGACTGGAGACATTGACACACAGATGACCACAACACACACCTTAAGCCGATTTTAGACTGCACGATTTTCAAAGCAGCCATGTCTCAGATGTTTTCACACTGCGTGACTATCTGGGGTATCGTTCAGTCGCCACTGTGTTCACACTGTATGATAGATCTTAAGATCCCCTAAAATCCAGTTAGATTCTCTCGTTTAAATCCAACCCTGATCAAACTCCTGCCTGTAGCATGATTAGCTTGTCCAGGTGTGTTTGGTTAGTTTAATTGGTTGGAGCTGAGATCTGAGTGGATCTCAGGGGACAGATTTGCAACCCCCGCTGCAGAAACTTGCAGGTGTGTTAAGCTAAACTTCAGGAGCAGGACTGGACACCTCTTGTCTATATACAGTATGACTCATGACCTTCCTTCAGTGAAAGCCTGTAGGTCTGTGGCCTGTTCCTTAAGAGTTTAAGGACCTATTATTAAGATGCATTTTGGTTGACCAGAAAAAGCACATAGATAAACTCACCCATAGACCTTTTGCTTAAAGCAGTGGTCTCAAACTCAATTCCAGGAGGCCACAGCTCTGCAGGGTTTAGCTCCAACCAGCTCCAAATCAACACCTGCTTGGATGTTTCTAGGGGTGCTTCTCAATATCCCTCCTCGTTTCCTCACTCCTCCTGTATGATAGATCGGTGGTAGGGGCTTTCACATTGCTTGACTTTACAATAGGAAGAATTGGCAACAACTTTGTCTCACTGCCAAACACACACGAGAAGACAACGCGAGATCACCTGTGCAAGACCAAGTGGTGCTCTCTGCAAGACCGGAGATCTCACTTGAGGCTGGGAATATTATTAAAATAATTGCAAGCAAAATAAGCTTGTCATTCAAATTGCATGTGTGCTAATTTGCAAAAAATGGACGAAGATAATTACCTTCTATACCTTCTTAACTTCTCCCCTAACTTCCCGCTGCTCTGGATGTGGCTCTCTCATTGGCTGAAGGTAATCGTCGATATTATTCAGTCAGAACACATTTCACAAGGCATGACTCTAAATCACAGACAGGTCCAGATATTTAGCATGCCAAATATTTCACGGGTGTCGGCGACATGTCTGCGATTTTCTCAAATCGCGTCTTTATTTTTCCAATCTACATTCAAGACGAAACTTCATTTACATGTCCAGCGAGGATATGAGCGTAATACTGTATAAAATGTTCAAGTTGAGAGAGCTCGGGGTTCATTCTCACTCCGCTGAACCCAAGGTACTACTTGTGCTTTGTCACTGCTATGCTGCAATAAACATCTTCATCAAGATCTTCTACGTCGTCATTATTATTTCTTACAACATTCAAACCTTTGAAAGTTTCCTGCTTACAGTATATGTTGAACATGAAACAAGATATTTTGAAGAACCAAAGAGCTGTTGGTTTCCATTGACTTCCAGAGAAGGGAAACAAATGGAAGTCAATGGAGACCATTAACTGTTTGATTACCAGCATTCTTCAAAATATCTTCTTTTTGTATTTAACATAATCAAGAAACTCATGTAGGTTTGGAACGACATGAGGGTGAGTAAATTATGACCTTTTTTGGGGGTGAACTATCCCTTAACTATCCCTTATATGTCTTGGTCAGTTTATTCCAGCTAAGACTACTGATTTAGAATAGAGGAAAAACGATTTAGATATACATAGATTCTTTGTGTGTGTGTGAATTGAAACCATATTAACATCTTCAGAATTATTTCTGTATTATTAGTATGTCAGGTTTGTGCACTTACAAAATAAACTGGCAATTCTATTCAGTTATTTGAATTGAATGTATGTAATATCTATGGTAAATTAACTTTGACATGCATTTATATCTCTGTTGAGCAAAGTCCTAAAAGACTTTAAATTTAAAGTCGGTATACTTTTCACATCTTCAAACAAAAAAGAGAGATTTTTTGATTATGTAGTAGAAAAATAATACTACGTATTGCATATGTGTTTGTGCCACTAATACTGATTCTATTGTGTTGTTTTCATATAAGGTGTGATACCACAGGTGCCCCCTGTTATAGTCATGGTTATGTTTTGGTGTCCATAGTGACCATCTGTGCTCCTCAAGAGGATTTGGTGTCACAGAACCAAAAACATCCCTTCCCCCCTTATCCTAACACAGCTTAGCATCACACACTGATGGAAAAAACACACTTAAAGACAGAGCAAAGCTCTGAGCTAACATGATATTTTCAGTTAAGGAAGTGAAAAGTCTTACCTGTAAGCCTTCAAGTGTGTTGGCGCACCAAGCCTCTGGTCTGCTGTGATTATGTCAAAACTCTACAGGTTAAACGAGATGATGAGTAAAAGGTGGAGCTTATGTAAATGAGGCAGAAAACAGAAGGGTTATTATATCTGAGGTTTACTATGGCTGTATGTTTAGAATACTGAGTGGTGTAAGTTTATTTTGTATGTGTGTTGCTCATGTTTTATCTACAAATTTGTAATTCCAGCCTTGAATTTGCCTTGGAACATTTTTTTTATTGTACTGTATAAACAACAATAAGGTTTCTGCACATCTCAAAGTCTGATAGAAGAAGTGTATAAAACATATACATGCATAAAACATATAGTAAAACAGTAAGCCTGACAAGGCCATTCTGTATGAATAATATAATAATAATAATAATAAATTAAAGTAGGAAGAAATAATACATTATTAATATGATACAAAAATATTTAAAAAATTTATTTATCCAACTGAACTTTCTATTGTTACTTCCTGTTTTCTTTAAAAAGAGCCTCTAACGGCATTCTCTATTCTTTTTCTATCGACTTGTTTTCTTTTTATTTCTTTCTTTTCATTCTCTTTTCTTTTTCTATTATTTTGACTTGTTATATTTTATAAAAAAGTTCCTCTAACACTAGATTAACCGGCTAATGGAGCCTTGTTACAGCACTCTTTTGTTGTCTTTGATTGCTTCTGTTGTCCTCATTTGTAAGTCACTTTGGATAAAAGCATCTGCTAAACGACAAAATGTAAAGTGGCATTTAGGTATCTTCACACAGACTGTTTAATACTGATCATATGTTTACAGTACAGTATTAAGAAGCAATTTTTCATATAGATTTTTTAAAACAGATGTTTTACTTGTGAATTTCGCACTTGGGTTGTGATTTAGGGTTAACGAAATATCATATGTAAATATTAGTTGATGTTCTAACAGAAAATTACTATAAATAAGTTAATTATTAATTTTTTACAGTGTAAATTATAAACTTTTCATATTTTAAATTTAAGATTCACTATTTGTTCAAGCACCAATCTACAGGTTATTTTAAGCGTGCTCTTTTCACCACAGCCCCTGCAGAGTGTTGCACTGATCTATATTTTGAACCCTTGATTCATCACTCAGGAGTTCGACCTCACCATCTGCCCATCGTCACGAATAGCACTCAAAGCCCAAGGCATTCTAATTTACACGAGCACAGAGATATTTAGTCAAGAAAAAAATGCACTATACGGCCAATCAAAATGTCAGAGTGTGGACGTGTGCACACACATATGGATATATGCATGCACTGGGAAACTAACGCAAGATGATGGTTTTCTGTGCATTTCCAACCAAGCGATACGAAGGGCCCATCAGGGGCTTATTCACAGTCTGTGCCGATAGTTTGGATGATTAAGACTCAATCAGTCCTGCCACAGCTGAGAGGACACAAAGTCTTCTTCCACCCCTTTTCCCTATTTCGGGATTGATCACAAATTACACTGTGTATCTAATATAGGAAGGAGGGAGGAGGGGTACAATTTCAATCCAACTGGACTACTTACTTTTCTCCAACCATCGTTATGTTTGAAGATAGATGGGGCAGTCAAATTGGTAGCTCTATTGATTCTGTGGCATATGGAGATCCCTGTGGACAAGTTTTTTGAATGTTTTTGTGGCATTCGATTTCTTGATTTTAGCCAAGTGAACATCTGGCAGTCATCCAGAGTGAGACTGATGATATAGTGATGATATTTGTGCTGGAGCTGCACAGGAGAGATGAGAGAAAGAAAATGAAACCCAGTATCAGACTAGTGACTAAAATTAAATAGAATGGCAAGATAACTGCAACACATTTCTTTCTGTGATGTATTGTAGTTTGTTTTTGTAACTTAAAATTGTAAATTAATGCACACCTAAATTAATTGTAGTTGAGGGCAGCTGGATGTTGGGAGAGGAGTTACGAAGGAATAGAAGGTAAAAATCGCAGCTAATTGATCGATTTAAATAAAAATAGCTACAGGTTGTTTTTGTTTTGACGAATGTCTATTTCTGAAATCATAAAGTGTGCCCCCCTATGAAAATGAAATGCCCCCCAGTGAAGATTTTCTGGCAACGGCCCTGATCCTCCTCCTTTCTTTTCTTCTTGCAAATGAGCGCACGTGCAATTTGTATAGCAAGCTTTTTGTGGGCTACCATTTTAATCCAAGTCTCACGTAGGAACTTCGGTCTTGCACACATGTTGTTTTCATGACATTTATCGTGTGTGTTTGATAGTGAGGCGTAGTTTGTGAACCGAGACAAAGTTGTAGGCGGTGTGAAACCCCCTATTGCCGCAATGTAAACACAGCAGTGACTGAAAGCTACCCCAGACAGTCATGCAGTGTAAAAACATCTGTGACGCAACAACTTTGAAAATCGTGCAGCCAGAACTAGGCATAAGCTAAAAATATATGCATATTTTAAGACAATAAGAGTGTATTTTTTTTTACCTTGCATGCATGTTAGACAGACAGATAGATAGATATTCAAGTTCTTTTTCTTTTTCTATGTCTCCACTGCACCTGCTGAAAATAAAAGGTAGTGAATTTGTACAGAGTGTAAGAACCCAGACCTGGGGAAAGGTGATTATAAATCATAAATGAAATAATTTGTCTGTGGACATTTTTTGGATTCCCCTCCATCCATCGTGAGGTCTGATGAAGTCCATTAATACATTACAGTCACAGTTGCATAACTGATTCAGGGACATTTCTACATTCCCTGACATGACATCATTATGGTCACCATGGCCTCTAGAATAGCTCGTCCCACTCTGTGGGCTATTTAGAGTGAGCTTTGATCGATTGGTTCTAGGATGTTAGAAGTTGGAACTAATTACCCATGCTGATGAGATGATTAACGCTGCCCCTTTAATCTGCCCTTAAAGACAGTAATCATCAGTGTCCTGTATCTGCTTTCTTTTCTCTAGATACCTGCTTCTTCTCTGCTGTCCACCTGTCTCTCTGATCTCTCTTGTTCATGTATGATTCCATCATCATCAGCTTCTGTAGAACATCAGAACAAGTTTGTTTTGTACAGCACCTCAACAACCAGTACAGCTACAAATGGCATAATTTATGACTCAGAATTTCTGCAGTATGCATATAGAGTACACCTGCATAAAAATGAATAAATGTATGACTTACTACTTTTACTAAAATGTGCAGTTTACAACACAACACACTGCAAGTAGTACATGTATATGGAAAACTGTACTATTTTAGAAAGCTTTTCACATATATGCAAAAAAAGCTTTGAGTACTGTATACTGTATGTATTGCGCAGTATGCAGCAAGCTATTATTTCCCTCTGAACATAGTCGTTGACATCCGATCTGTTTATGGGATGATATACAGTAATTCAATATCATAAAACACCCATTTTAGGCATTTCAAGGACCAGAGTTAAAATGCAAAGCTTGCGAACGGTGTTGCAATGCAGTTAAATTATGACTTTGCAGTTATTCTATGTTTGTTTCATTTACTTTATCAAATTATTATTTATTAGAATTATTAATTGACGTTTCTCAATGTATTTTGGTCTCAGACATCAAGCTACACCACTTTGGAGTAATGTAGATTTAGAGAGTAATAGATTTAGAGACACTTAGAGAGTAATGTTGGTTGCCATCACCTAATAGCAGACATATCACAATATAAGCAGTCGTTTTCATTACAGTTTAAGAGAGAAAGCTTCATTTTCACTACAAGATACTAAAAACGTCAACTAAATTATTTTAGTTTGTCTATATCATGGCAGGCTTGTTCCCGTTCCAAATCCGACACAGTTTGTTGGTGGTTTCTGAGGGACACAAAAGACACTTTGTACCTGAGCAGAACATCAAACAGACATCAGCAGAACACCCGCTACACAAATGGCTCATTTGACGGCAGGAACAAAAGCCATCTTGCTCAAACACCTGCTGAAGAGCCTGAGAAACCTGAGTACGAAAGAAAAATGCAAAAAGCATTATCAGCCTTTAGGATTTTAACAACACATTCCAGGTAGCCCTTTTATTTGCGAACAGTAAAAAGTCCCATAGACTTCCACTGTAATTGTATTACTTGTGTAAACATGAGTTTTTACAAACTGGTGGATGAGCAGAATTTATATTCTATGGTAATTGAAACTCATTTAATATTTATTGTTATACTCCACCACCTTCTAGGTTCTCAGGATGATGAACAATGCTCCAACAATACACGTTTACAGTACATTTCTCTTTTTGAACAGAGAATGAGACTTATTCTAGGAAAGAGAGATGTTTATGAAGCATACGCTGCAAATGAACAGATGAAATCAGATCATATCATTTAAATGAACCTGACTAATTGTGCATTTGAATGAGTTCTTGAACTGTCCCTCCTACTCTTTCACTCAGCTTTGTGTCTTGTATAAATAATGCATGGATACTTACTGTGAAGTAAGGCTGGGAAAAAAGCGCTGATGAAAACGCCTCCTAGTAAAGCCTTTGATTCATTTTTAAAGAAATACTATGCCTTTAAAGAAATACTAGGAATGGCTCTGATCACAGCTGTCTGTCAAAGACAGTAAGGTCTCTAATGTTCAATAAAACCTCCACCTAGACTAGAACTACTGCAATGATGAAGCTCATGTGATACAGAAAAGAGGAACGCTTTAACTTTCCAAGTGTGACCCTTTCCAGAATTTCATTGCCACGCTGCGGTACATCTATGGTCAAGCTGTCAGTTAAGATTAATGGGAAGCTCACTGCCCATTGAGGCGCTTACCATCATGACAGACAGAAGAGAGAAAGAATGACACTGTGTCGTAGCTAGGAGCAATGCAATAAGTTTACAACATCAAGCTATTCGTCTGTCCACAGTGAAAGCAAAAAAGCTTTAGGATGTGACAAGTCAAAACATTTAATACATGATATATAGCGAGTTTTCACTTAATCTCATCATGCCTGGTTAGGACTGTTACATCACAAGAGGCTCTTTTTTAATCTGTACTACCAACTGTGTATTTGTAAAAAATGCAGAAAAACTGCTCAGGATGAGATGAGATTAGGCAGTGAATTCTGGGTAATTCAGTGTATGGTGTATATCTAGATCACTATAATGTCAGCTAAAGTTCACAAAATCAAATCCATTTACAAAGAAATAGACCGACTGACAAGCCTGTGCCCAATTGAGACTTACATATCAGATCAAATCTGAACTGAATATGGAGAACTCAAACATCTGTTCACTTCTAGTATCTGTGCCAAGAGGACGCATAATGCAGTGATAAAAAGTTACATTCGAGCCTGAAATATAGTATGATGACAACATCACAAATATGCTAATAGAAGCATACAGACAGCACTGCCAATAATGGTTTAAAGATTAATGTAATAGGAAATACAGTTGTCCCTGATCTTTTAAGAAGTGAAAAAGGCATTAAAAGGGCCATTTAATGAAACAACACTGCAAAACAATCTTGATGTCTGATACCACCCACATTTACACATCAATAACGTCAATTCAGCGTTCATAAACTGGGCTGCTCAGCCACGATCAAGCAATGAGGAGAAAGTAAGAAACATAAAAGATAACATTCTAAACACCATAATAACTAATGACATCAGTAAAAGGATAGTTAGATAAATATTGTGCTGTTCCAGGCTGTCGCTTTGCATCTCCTGCCATTAAAAACAAGTACAGTTTGTGACAGTTTATGTGTTACATTTCAGTTTTGTAAAATGTCACAATTTAAAGCAGTCTTTGCCAAGAGGGTGTTATGGATTTGTATACAAAAAGTGCTTTTACTGATTTCACATGTGAAAAGGGCATATATATATATAAAAGAACATCTTAAAGGAACAGTGGCAAAAAAACAAGGCTGTTTATTTCTAAGGGTCAGAAAAAGATTGAGGAATGGTATTGAAAATTATTAAGACTCTTTTTTTGTGTTCAAAATTGGAATGTTAAATGAATACCATGGCTGAATGAGAATGACTGCAATGGCCATCCATCCATTTATGACTGCTTTGTACGGGTTTTACCTATTGCTTAGACTGCACCGTAAAGAGAGAACTAAATATTAGGTTTACTACACTTCGAAATCTAAAAAGCAACTTACCTACTGAATAGGAATCAACCTTACCATCAAGAAGATCTGATAGATTGCCTCTTAAACCCTTCTTGATGCTTTCTAGATCAATCACTGATGCCAGAAGAAGACACTTGCCATCTAGATAAGGCCTTCCTTGATAAATAATGGCATATGATACATCATTCAAACCATCCCTCAACAAGATTTTTCAATAAGCACTGTGGCTAAAAGCATCTTTATAGCTGAGCTGATGGCATGTCTCACGAAGCTTCCCCCCATTTAATGCTGTTAAATGGTGCAGATGGTTATTAAGCTCATATGAATTGAAACCGCAATATAATACATTCTACCAAAACGGATGAGAATGTGGGTTTCTCTTCCCGGTTATGTTACATAACAGTTTAGGATCAGTGTAATGTGAACATGAATATATGCACTAAACATTGAGAAGCCAATAATCCAATGATCTGCAACACAATTTCAGTTGTATGTTAAATATAGTTGGCATTTGCTTTATGAAGTATACTCTTTTTTTGACAAGAATGAACACATGATGATTTCTAGTATTATATAGTGATTCTGACAGAAATTGTTTACTATCTGGTTACTTACTAGTGGACTAAGACACCCCTGGACAATCTGAGACCTGAACACCTGGCTCTGCTTGTATCTATCATGAAAGAAAAACAAGTGAAAAACAGGTTTAACCTTTACATCAAGAACAATCTGTTGCCCATTTAATAATTCAACCAGCTGGTTAATCCTTTGTAAAGCTAAACATGCAATTTGATTGGTCCATCAAAGCCTCTTCTGTACCTTTTCCTGATCCACAACTCAGACTTCTGGGACTTTCGGTGCGGAATCAAGGACGTTTATGCAACACCCAATACAACATGACTGAATAATTGGATTAGAGGTGCAAATTTGTGATTTGTTGACAAAGCAAAGTCCGTCACAGAGTCTGACTCCAGTAAGGGCTTTTTATCTCTATGATTTTATTGGAAGTTTAATCCCCAGCCTAATCACGATTCTCCCCCCACCAGCTGGACCCTGCAAGCATTGGGCAGTGGGACAAATTTTTGACCTTATACAGAGAAGCTCTTCACCTGGGGGCAAAAGACTCTCCTTTGCGAAAATCAGCAAGAATATGATGAAAACTAGGTTGACATTGTTAAGGTCACGGCATGGCTGAATCCCTACGACAGCGTTTTAGTGGCACTTAAAAAAAAAATCTAAAACTACGAAATTAAAGTCACAATATTTTGAGAATAAAGTCGAAATACTACGAGATTTAAGTCATTGGGTGGCGCACTACAAATAACCAATGCAATGGAAGACATGAAATATTATTTCCCAGCATATTGTCCCTGCAAATATTGCACAATATAATTTCTGCTAATAATCCACCATAAATGCCTTTGTAGTGTATTAAAAAGGGTAAAATAAGAGAGCTACAGCACCTCCCAAAGAAATGTCGACTGAGTGTGTGAGCTGATGTTAAGATAAAAAGTTGTTCCTGTACAGTCTTTTAAAGAAATATCATATTCTTGTTATTAGGCGATTTCCGTGAGTTCTGAGAACTTAACCCAGTAAAAGCGGCTGCTTGGACGCAACAATATTCAGATATGCCTAAATTCCGGTGGCCTTGACGCAATCCAGGTCATTTGCAAGTGCACTATACTAAATATTATAACTTTAATTTCAAAGATTTAAATTCTTGAAACATTTCGACTTTAGACTTTAAAACAATCATAGACTCATCACTTTGTAACTGCTGCATGTCAGAGCTGGCAGATGGTAGGGGCACATATGTGCGGTTTCGTAAAATGAAGAGAAGAGTACAGGGTGACTGTGTCTAATGATTGAGCGTTTTAAAGAAGAGGATTAGGAAATCCTTCTCTGAACCCTAAAAAAACAGGACAGGACATTGAGATTACTGCTGTTTTTATTTTGAGCTGTACAAGAGCATGTCTGTCCCAAACCGGTGCAGGACATTTTAAGTGCACATTCGTTGGAAGAGCAATTCTTGAACCTGAAACAGTCAAAAAAATAAAAATAAATAAAAAAGCACATCTTTGGAATTGTTAAAAACAAAAAAAGAGTTCATTTGAGGATCCTAAATTTCTCTGCTGTATGTCTGTGTGGAACAAGGCTTTAAAGTTAAACTATCTATCTTATTTTTTACTTCTATTGCATGGATTTTTTTATGGAGCGCTAAATTTGACAAGTCCACAGTGTGAATATGAAGGAATAAGTACTTTAATTGTCAGCTTGTGGCTGTTGGAAGACAAAATAGCTTCAAGGCCCTTTAACTTCACCATGTCCACTTCAAAAGGGTTCATTAAGAGGGCACAGAAGAACAGGTTTGATCTAGAGAAGAGTACAATGCGTTTGCATAACTTAAAAGGCTCCAGCTGGTAACGGGTGCTTGTTATTCCCGGAAGTCCCTCCACCATTCCCGAGAAGAGAAAGGTCTTCTAGAGAGCCAGGCGTCTCTGTGTCTGGAGTAAGAACTAGTCTAGGAGGAGGAAAGGCCACCCATCCTCCATCCTGCTCATCATCGGGTCCTGCGGTGGCTGCTGCGGCTGCCGCACACTCCTCTTTAAAAAGCCTGTCATGCTCCTGTTTCAACTCTTGGTATGAGCGGGAAAACATGTGGAAGATGGAAGTGGCTGGGAAGGCCATGATTAGGATCCCACTCAGGATGCTGCTGAGTGCCACCACCTGACCAGGTATGCTTCTAGGTACCATATCCCCATAACCCACTGTAGTCATGGAGATGATCGCCCACCAGTAAGAGGCGGGGATGCTGCTGAAATCCTGCACTCCGGTTAGCTCGCTTTCCGCCAGGTGCACCAGAGGTGAAAAGAGCGTCACGGCTACACAGAGAAACAGCAGCAGCAGGCCAAACTCACGCGTGCTTCGCCGCACCGTCATCCCTAGCGTTTGCAAGCCCAGAGAGTGGCGGGCCAGCCGCATTACGTACAGGATCCGAAGGGCCCGCAGGATACGCAGTACCAACCCAAGCTTGTCCAGGTAGCCCTTACCTCCAGATGGTCGCTCGTGTTCGTTGGTGGGGTTCTCATCCACTACCAGAGACACATAATAGGGAAGGATGGCCATTGCGTCGATGATGTTCAAGGGTCCACGGAGAAACTCCAGCTTGCTGCGTGCCTGCATGAACCGTAGCAGAAACTCCAGGGAGAACCAGGCCACACAAACAGTCTCGACGATGAACATGTTGTAGCATTTCTGGGAGCACACACCCTGTGGAGGGGAGAGAGAGTGAGAAACTAATTTAATTCTCAATTCAATTATTTTCGGTAAAACACTTTGTGTCTGAAATTAAAATCAAAGCATTAGGCTTAGCATAGTAGAACTTAGAGTAGAAAAATGTTTGGGAAAGGGAGGTTTAAAATAAGTCAGAGTGTAAAAGCTTGGTCAGTAATATAAAAAAAGGGGAAGAAAAATAAACAAGATAAGAAGAGGTCAGATAATCCAGAAAAACAGTGTTTACTTTTAGTATTCAAGTCACGCTAACCAATAAGTCAAGCTGTATCAGTTAATTAGCCAGAGTCAGAGGTCAGACAGAGGCGGTGATGGAAGGAAAGCTAACAGAAAAGACAAACCAGACCACTTTGACCTTGAAATGTCTGAATTAACCCGCCCCCCCTCATACAAACAACATGCTGTAAGTGAACCAAATTTGATTTTCTCTTCATGTGACATGCCTGTAGATGTGATCCTTGAAACTACACATATCTGATGCAGGCAGATCCGAAATCACACTTTCTTTTAACATGTGCATGTGTATCCTAACACCGAAAGTCATTATCATTCAGCGCCAGTAAGTGCTTTGCTTAGATCTTGAAAACCAAAGGAGGAGCAAGCAGAATCCGTGGAAAGATGCTGAGATAGCAGATTTAATTAATATTTAGTGAAATGCGTTAGTTCAAGCAAAACTCGAGGGAATGTATCACAGTCATGCCATGTTAGCAAACTAGCTGTTCAATTTGCAGCTACTTGAAGGCCCTTGTAGATGTAATGGTTTTGTTGTTATGTGCATATTTGCTGGTAAAACATGTGACGTTATTGTTTTATGCTCACTCACATGTACTTAAAGTTCAGCTGACTGTTCACAGTGATGGAGATATGTATCATTTATAAACACAAATGTGAACATTAAAAGGAAAAAAGATTACATCTCAGCACATGTTCAGAACTGTACGGTAAGATCTATGATCAATGAAACAGCCTCAGAGAACAAATGCATGGAATAATCGATGATGGACTCTGTGTGTAACACATGTACATGCCTTTATTTTACCTCAAGACATTTAGTAGAGATCAATACTTCATTTGACATTTTTTTTTCTTTTACTTAAACTGAAGCTTCCACTTCCAGTTGAAAGCTATTTTAAGCATAAAGAGGAATATACATACTGTATTATATGGTGATAAAATAAATATCTATTATTGTATTCTAATGATTATTTAGTGCATCATAATTAGAAATAAAACCATTTAAAATCTACATTCTGATTATTGGACACAAAGAAAAATCAACCAGTAAATCTCTAGTTGCAAGCACAAACTGTGAACTACTACGTAACAATGCAGAAACTCATGACCTTCAAACAGGATCAAGAATTAAACAATGCCTTGGTGAAACCTGAAATAATTTTCTCACCCTGCAAACAACCTGCGTTCAAAAACCTCCCTCACACTTACATCTTTCAAAACTCATTCATGCTTTTTCTCGTCTGAAAAGCCTTTGTAAATTCTCAAGCTTTCACAGGAGCAACAGACTCGCACTTATAGAGGACTTATTATCAAACTGCGGCAGCTCTGAGGTGATTCATTGCTGTAAATTCAGCAATTTTAAATGCTCAGCACACAATTTGTCCCTCTCCGTCCAGCACGTACACTGTCCCCTTTCCCTCTTACACTCCCTTTCTGTCACTCTCCCCAGTCTTCACTCATTCTCATTCCTTACTTCTACTCCAACACCTTCTTTTCATCCCATTTCTCTGACTTTTGCTCTTCATCTCCCTGCGGCGGGGTGAAGTGGTTGTGACTGCAGCTGCAGACATTATGCATGTTAAAGAAGGATAACAATTTGCAACTCGTCAGGCTGATTGTCAATTTCTCAGTGCTAATGCACTTAGGGTGACCTTATCTCTGCGCTGCTACTAGAAATGTCAATGACATCCCCCCTCCTTTGTGCCCAAAACCAATCAACCACAGCATCTATACAGCCTGTATGCATTTACAAACCACCTACAGAGCTGCTGAGCAACTTACCATGAAGACATCAGGGTCTCTGAGATCAACATAGGCAATAGCTCTACATACACAAGTTAAATATTTAGTGGAATGTATTGTCATATCTGCGACTTTTTAAAGTATTCAACTAATGTCACTTGATTTAGCAATTCAAAGCACAGTTAGAGTTTGCGATCAAACCATTCAGCCTTGAATAGCAGCACTTGTATATTGGGATTCTGATGCATTCTGGTTGGATAGCATGACAAATTAAAATCAATAGGATGGTTGGAATAGGTTTGGCTCAACTCAACTGCCGCAGTCCCAGAGACATAAAACAGCCAAACAGAGAACGACTATCCTAGTCTTGCCAGGACATCGCAGTCTTTGTTAGCCCTAAACAGGTTATACAAACTGACAGTCATCTTTCCGGTATGACTCTCTGATTAAATGTTAGGTGGTCTGGCTGGCTGTTTAAATCTAGAGGGAGGGTCTGAGAATGCATAAATGGATGTATTGAAAACGAAATGCAGTCAGGATAATCTGATCTGTGAGCTGCTTAGTGAATGAGATATGGGGACCCGGGAATGGGGATGTCAAAAAGAGACGAGGGGTTGGACAGAGAGTTGAATAATTGAAAGAGTGCATCACACAGAGATTCTTTCATCTGACTGTACTCTACTGGATGATCTGATAAACAACACCAAATAGGTTACAGGCATGTACAGAACTCAAAGCTTGTTATAGGACGGATCCTGTTTATACACCTAATAAAAAACCCACAGGAAACAAACCCTTGGGGTCAGTCGTTTCCTAAAATTCCAATTTGAACGCGGCCCTCCAAACAGTTTTAGAATTTATATTTTCATGGAAATGCATCAGATATTCATTAAAAATATTATTCATGAGGAATGAAACTGCAGCAGGGATCTAGCCCTAAATGTATAAGTTTGGCATATATAGCTGCACAAGGCATAAAGTATATTACTCTCAAGATCTAATATTCAAGCTTTTATAGAAAGAATCAAAATTAAGTTGCGGAAAAACACTTGCAAGTAGGTTTCTACACCTTCAGATTTTAGAGCCCTATTGGGTCTTGTGCAACATCCTGCATTACTCAGGGCAACTGAATGATGAAATATTAAATGGTTAGAGAAGGAACTTAAGACAAATTGTCAGATTTCAAACCAGAAGGGGGGAAACTGGGATTCTTTTCCAAATGTCTTTAGTGGACAAATGTTTACTCTAACTAAAATCAAAAACCAAATCTAAATAAAATATATATATATATATATATAATTACCAGTGGTGTCTACTAGTCTACTACAAATAGGGGAAGCTCATTTTCGGCCTACATCATAAATTGTGTATATCTGTGTGAAATGTATGATGAAAATCAAGCCATTTCGCCAAGTAAATATAAAGAAATAGGTTGCAGCAGTTTTTATTTCGACTTAACTTGAGAATTCTGTGATGGGACTGAGTGAGCTCGAATAGCTTCAGCGGTTCCTTATAGTACAAAATCGCTCAGATCAAATCAAAAGGAGATGCAATCTTTCGACAGACCCTCCAATCATCACACAGAAGCTCGGAGTCCAGGGCAGCCCACTCCTCATTTGCTCCTCATTCACCCCCAGAGACGCGTCCGAGGGCGGGACATAATCGCAGCGTTTATCCAATGACCGTCTAGTTTCAAAGAAAATTTGAAAAAAAAAATTTCAAAGCAGCCGCATTGAAGTCAATGGATGCTGGGATCCAACGGGCAAATGTACTGTGATGCTACGGGAATGTATGAGAAGAAAATCAAGTCAGCTGACCAGCTATATCTAACTGATTCTGAACGAACTCGTCTTTGAGATGAACGTTTTTTAGTCAATAAAATGTTAATACAATAGTACATAATTTGACCATTAATTTTGTGACATTATAGGGGAAGCTAGGCTTCCCTTGCAGTCTTAAAGAAATCGCCACTGATAATTACCTACCCCAAACTATTGAACAGTAGTGCATATACAGCATATTTGCACATCTGCAAATGGATATGTGAGATCATTTTAAGCACTTAAGCACAGAGAGAGAGAGAGATTGAAGTGTGACTAGGAGGAAAGCAGACATAATCTAAGACTGATGTCCTGTCTTTGTGGTTTTCAAGCTTGTGACTTTGTCAAACAACTGATAAAATATAAGGCTGAAGACTCTCTCATAACTATTTTTTTTTTTATACAGGCAAGAGAAAGGACTGATGGGTAAATGGATGTTTAACAGGCTGCTGGACAGTAGCCGTACAGTGTGATGTGATGTAATGTGATTAAGTCTTCTCCACCACGCCGCTGCTGCTCATCGTGCCTTCAACACATCAGGCACAAGCACAGACCAGTCTCTCTTCCCATACCTCTCCACCATCATCTAAGTCCATTATTCATCCTGTCAGACTCTTTTTCACTTTCTTTTGCCAAAATATTTGTTGTCGAATATTTCCTGGCCCAGAGTCAATAATGACACGTCATTCTGAGCTCCTAGAAAAAGACTACAGGCAGGAAATTGTAGAGGTCAGCATATTGCTTTTATTTAAATCACTGTACTTTTGCCTCCCCCGGCTGCTCTCTATTCAATATTCTGATTGAACGTTGTTTCAAAGACATAAAGGATCAAGTAAGCAAAAAATCTGTAACAGTGTGCTCAATCTGTCATGTTGGGTATTTACCAGGTTGTGTGTGCTGATGAAGGCGTATGTCAAAATGACCTTGAGGTCATTTCCAGGGGATTGAGAGAGATGCAGAGACAGAGATGGAGTGATTGGGACATTGAAAGAACTCTGTGTGCTACATCGCGGTAACCCAGAAACCCTCACCCGTCTGCTGTACACTAATACAGTCACAGAGCAGAGACAGACAGGAACATGACAGATGATCAGATATACTAGCGTCTGGGTCTTTCTGGCAACCGACCTCCATTTTACTCCCTGGAAAATACAAACACACACACATATACACTCCTAGAGAAAATAAAAGTATAGGTCAGGAAACATATGGGTGAAGTGTGAGATTTCTCTATTGAAAATACTTTCTCCTAGCCCAGTCTTTTGTGAGTTCATAACTAGAAAAATACATTCACCGGAGAAATAACTGACTTTTCAGTGACCTTTCAAGGTTTCATGCTTTTTAAATTTTTTGTTATTTCTAGGTTTTCGAGGACAGTGAGAACCCAGAACAGAGTTCTTTGTTATGTGCAGTAAGACTAAAATCTAAAAACACATACAAAGTGATAGTTATATATACTTATGTATTATTTATCTTTCTTATTAAAAACAAAAATGCAAAAAAAAAACAAACAAAAAAAAACAATAAACACTAAGAACAATTAAAATTATTGTAATTATTATTATTATATTATTATTATTATTATTGTAAAAGAAAGTTTGCTCTTCATTTTATCACAATGCTGTCTGGGATAAACAGCTGAGATAATAAAGTCAATATGAAGTCAAAAGTAAACCTATTCTTGTTCCTGATTTTATTGTGCACCAGCACACATTATTTCAAAGAAAAATATTTGTCTTCATTATCTTCAATCAAAACACAAAGCTTGTTCTGTGTCTGAAACGACTTCGCTTTCCAGCTTACATCACCTTAACTTCTTATTTTTGAAAGTCTTAATTTATCTCATCAAGTCTTTCTAAGAGCACACACACACATCCAGTTTTAGCCTGATGCTTTAATCTGTGTAATCCTCCAAAATGCACTCCACTCAATTTTTTCCTCCTGCATAATAATTTGTCAAACAGCAAGACTTTTCTCCCTCTTTCTCTGTCTCTATCCATCCTAGCCCAGAAACCCTAAGTATAAAGCGCAGGATGAGATGGTACGGCTCAGCTCTGCACTAGCTAAAGTACACAGTGAGACGATCTCAGAATCTTAAACACCTGCCTCTCCATCTCCTGCTTGCTAAGCACTCCGTATTTTTAAACTAGACACACTTGTTCTCTTCTCCTCACCATATGCTCCTATAATGGAAAGTAATGAAGGGATGGAAGAAGTTGGTGTGCGCTATAAAATCTTTTCTGGATTCTGTTTTAATATCTTAAAGGGTTGGCTAACCCAAAAATGAGAATTAGGCTGTGTTTTGCTTACCTTCGAAGCATCCTAGGTGTATATGACTTTCTTCTTTCACACAAAAACAGTCTGAGTTATATTAAAAACTGTCCAGACCACTCCAAGCCTTTCCATGGGACAAAACAGGTGTTTGATGTTTACAGAAGATGTTAAATAAAGTGCGCACATCTGTACAAAAAAAATAAAGAATCATCCCTCACATAGCTCTGTGGGGTGAATAAAAACATCCCGTAGTGGATCCATACATGTTTGTGAGATAAATATCCATATTTTAACCATAACCATATGTCCTATGACATCCGCCGGGGCTACTTACGCATGCTACAGTCAGCCGAAGTGAGAGAAAAGTGTTTATTATGTTTCAAATATAGATATTTATCTCACAAAATGCATGTATTTACAATTTACCCCCTGGAGTGAGGGACGTTTTATTACGTTTGCGCACGCACTTTAATTTGTTTTGGACTATTAAAGGGAAGCACCGGCCCACTGCAATGATAGAGCTTAGAAGTGTCAGAACAATTTTTTATATAACTGATTGAATTAGTCTGAAAAATAGAAAGTCACATACACCTAGGAAGCTAAATAACAATAATAGTAGTGTATTTATTTTACTTTTTTTTTTACTTCTCCAGAATTTCTGTTGTCTGTGGCTTGGCATTGGGAGGTTTTTGGGTGCCTTTCTAACTCAGTTCCCTCTGAACTTGATTGCAATTAGCTGTGTTTTTCGAGAAAGGCTGTGAAGGGTTGTCTGCTGAAAGAGATCAGAGATCAACTCACCCACATATATCTGACAAAAAAACAGATCCTCTTGCAACTAGCTGTGGCTGCACCCACATGACCTTTGGAGGCACTGGTCACCCACCCACACCTTTCATCTAACTGCAACGCTCTCATTCTGTTCAGTCTCTTCCGTGTCCTCCTTCCCCTGTCCCTAGAGACAGACGCTGCACTCAGTCCATTTGATCTGTCCTTTATGGCAGGTTACTTCAACTCCTGTCAAGCAAGGTTTACTACCATAGTCCTGCACCAGCAGTTTTGTGGTCTCCATCTGCCAGAGCTTCTCTGCATCAGACTACAGAAATCAGAGGTGTGGCAACCATTATAACTTTCATAAATGTCTTCGCTAGTTCCCTAACACAAGATGAGGAAAGGAAAAAATCTAGCTGGCCACATATAAAACACTGTCTTTCACACCAAAGTGACATGTTTATTGCTAGCTACCTGCTGGAGATATATTGTTACCATTACAGTAACGTAATGCATGGAAAATATGTACAATGGGACAGTCTGCTTCCGCTCTTGGCCATGCACTCAAGTATTTTTCTGGCCCAAGTGTAAATGGCACTATAACATCCTCTTCTTCTCTCCAGGAGACATTGAACAGAAATAGATACCCAACAGGCCGCCCATAAACATCTCAGTGGAAAAATAACTAAGAGGTCAACGGATAGATTTATTCATGCTGCTAGTCTGTAAAGGGAAAGCAGGAATGAAATGGGTTTTTGTTGGAAATTCAACCAAAAATGAAAGTTTTGTCAATATTTTCTTGTCTGCTGGCCTTTTTACAGTTGAGTGGAACACTTATACTAAATTATATTTTAAGAGATATCATTGTTGTTGTCCATACAATGACAGTCAATGGGCGCCAAAATACTAATATTCTTCAACATATCTTAAATTGTATTCTCATTATATTGAGTTACATTAAGTGTATAAGTAAAAATTTGTTTGAATTAGAGAAAAAGTATTGAAAAATTTGAAAAATTTGTATTATAACATTAAATCATTTACGTGGCACACATTATGATTTATTATACAGTAGTTAACCTATTCAGAAAGGAGATTTGACACGTAAAATGACCAGCCACCATCATATTTACAAGTCCCACATGATGATCATGAACATGCAAATGTAAAACCAATGCTGCGACGATATTAGACCATAAAAACTCTTCTGTGTCTTTAAAAAATCAAATGCTTTCACCCTAGTGAACAATGGCAAATCCAAGTACTAGTTCTTTCCCTGGAGCATTATAGAAGCCAGATAGCTTAAACGCTGCTTTCCAACAACAGAAATGAAATGTAGGCTACATTATGGGGCAAATACCTGAAAGATAAAACTGACAGTAAAGAAACGTTACATGCTATACTGGTGAAAACACTGTGAATGGATTTTAATAAAACACCACAAAACTGAGCATACGTAGCTTGAAGAAGCATTCATGGACTAGTATAAGGCTATGATTCAGGCCTTTGAGGAAGGCATAGCAAAGGCTGCATAATGCTGTGCTTCTCCACAGCAGGGGAAAAAAACTATTGAAAAGAACAATAGATAAAGCTAAAACAAGAATGTAGTAAGAGAAAACATGTTACAGTCCTCCACAGCACTGAGACGTCAAGGGTGATTCATCTTCAAACAGGACAGATACCTGCAAAATATACATGTCCTGGAGAGATCCAGTCAATTCAATTAAGCATCTGTGAAATGACTAAAACACTGCAGTTTACAGTTCCTGCTAAACTTAATGAAGTCTAGGCATCAATTCCTTGTTGATAGACACTGTAATTGTTGACAAATGTCTAAATATTAGCTCTAGAAAGGAAGACAAATACTAATACAATTAAAAAATGTAATAAAATGTAATTATCCAACAATGTGTGATAGTTTTTGTTTGTATTGTATTTCAAAGGGAAAGAAAGTAGCAAGTGAGAAAGAAAAGCACCCACAAAGTGTGACCTGCACAAGATGAGTTATGTACATCTTGCAAATTTAATTCAAGAAAATTATAGGGGAAGATAACAAGCAGGCGGGCATTAAAAATGCATCTTTAACTCTGCGATGAAGCTACTTGTGGAACAAATCTTCTGATGGATTGCACTATTTACACCATTTACTATCTCTTGCATCTGCTAAATCAAAAATGAGTATGCAGCACAAGAGGAAAAATGATCAGACATGCCCACATACATTAATGGCTTTACAGCACCACACCATGCATCCCATGCATCTTCTCGCTGTCATTTCCTGTGGCTTCTCTTGTATTGTATTAAATTTATGAGCCCATTCAATTATTTAAAAGAAAAGCAAAACAAACTACCATTCAGAAAATGTAGTTTTTGTGTATTATGATGCAATCTGGGCTTCTTGTAGCAAACTGGATTTGAGTGACTTGCCAATCTGACTCAGATGATTAAAACCAGGAACTTTCCGGTTACTCTGAGCTTATAAACGCAAGCTAGTGTTTTTCTATACATAGACCTGTGAGACACTACAGCGTATCTTTTTGTGATACCTGTAACCTTGGAACTGAAAGGATGCCGGTGCTCAGAATGGTAAACAGTAAGAACCAGCTACCATTCAGAACAATTTCTTTCAAGCCATGCTGCTCATTTTAGGAGTTCAAGCAAGACAATTCGTTCAGGACCTCAGGTCCAGCTTTAACAAAGGTGATTCTGGTGCAATAACACTTTTGACCTACACTGGCATTTTGTGACTTGGAAACTCCTGCTGCTGAGTGTTATATAACAACCTATTCTGTAACCTGCATGTGAGGGCAATCACATCCAAATATCTACAGCATCAATACTGAACAGCCAAAATAAAATATACCATAATTAAAGCATTTAGAACTACAATAGCATCAGTCTATTTGCAGCAAAAAGGCTGTCTGCATTTTTGCAAAATGGAACAACTAAACTCAACTCACTCAAAGCTATGGAATTAGTAATCGACCTTCCCAACCCACTTAACCATTATTCCACTGCTGAATTTCCTGCCCAATGGCAAAACAAATTAGCTAAGATGTACATTTGCAGTGGTTACAGATTGCAATGCAACAGAAATAATAGATCCTGCAAAATAGTATATATATTATTATTAAGAAGTACTGAGTTTTTCTTACTAGTTGCACATAAATATACAGCATAAACATTTTCAAATTTACAAACAAATGAATTCTTGTGAACCACCTTACTGTCAATGAAACAGTCAAATTAATACATGGCCTGACACAAAGGCAGGACTTTAAAATAGTTAGGAGAGATTAAATATTTTCTGTCAATGACTTAATTTTTATTTATTTATTTTTTTGTCACTCGGGGTTTAAAATAAACCAGTTGTGCTCAGATAGGGACCAGGGCCCACTAACGGTCCTCAGAAAACTTCCAATGAGCCTAAAATGACTTTAAATATATAGAATTAACGAATAAAAAGCCTGTAAAATCACAACTGGAAAAGTCATTGGGAATTTAATTGTGAACAATGGGTTGGGGGGAGAAAATAAATCATCACTGTCTAATGTGCACATTTGGAAACAAATGTTAATAATATATATAGGCCTGTATTAGAACTTTCAAATAAATGAAAGTTCCAATTAGTTGGTGGAACTGCTTTGTTGTAAAATTTGTCACTTTGGCTTCATCATGCTGATTTTGTTTGCTTTCATCCCACTCAAGAGGAAACCTGCAGCAAATTGTCCAGATTGTGCCGTAGATTGTTCACCTTCTCCTGACTTATTGTAAGAACTCAGGCCAAGGAACAGTAGCTGAGATCATTGCTAACCCTGCATCAGCACCTGTTCCAGGAACTCCCCTTCTGGCAAATTATTGAGCCAAAATGCAAACTGCAACACAACACCAAAACCACTCATGTCCTGCACCTGTACCAACACCATCTGGTCCTCTGTAATACTCTGTCCAACCTAGCATGAACAGGACATGTAAAGCATTAGCTAGTCTGTCATTGATGGGTGTGTCGAGACTATGATCGCTCAAGAGAAAAATGAAACTTGCTTTGCAGCAATGGATAAATGTTCAAAGACCAGTTTCATGTTTCATGAATGTCACAGACGTGAAAGTGATGCAGAGCTGTATAATAGCTTAAAATATTCTCTTATTCTCACACTGTGTGCTTGAGCTCAATCAGGACTGATTAATTTACCTGTTCATTTTTTTAGGACTTTCATCTAGCAAATGTAGATAATGTGCCCAGCTTTGTGGCTCAGAAGCAAGGCTGTTTGTTATCTTTTAATGCATGTAATCAAGTGAATACACCTGCAATATAAAAGATTTTGATTGCTGTATCAGTGAAAAAAATACCAGGTCAAGCGTGTTCTTTTAGAAGGTTTTCATCAAATCAAAATGATTATGTTGTCTTTTCTGTAGCAAACACAAATCTACTCTTTGCATGATGTATTGGCTAGAGACTTTTAGCCAAATTAAAAAGACTGAGTTCATGGCATCATACAAAATCGCTTATTCTTAACGTTTTTCAATTCAGGCCAATTCAAACATGCATTAGGGTATAATTGTTTTGGAATAAAAGACCCATTGCTTTTTCAAGAGTCCAATACCAGCTATTTGCAGATCAGTCCTGAATCTAACAACTGGAAGAAGTTCATTCACTATTTATTTTAACATTCATATATTTAATGCCAGTGATTTAAATAGCATGTTGGTAAACAGTATTCTGGTTCTTAGACAATTCCTTCTCCTCCGTTGTAGTTCATCTAGCTATTTTTGAGTGAAAGTACAAAACTTATGTAAATGCATATCAGGTAAACCTAAACCAACCTAACTATTCAGAGATTTATTAAATGGATATTTCATGCAAAATGCATAATTATCGTTATGCAATTTCCCTCCTGTCATTTACAAAAAATACTTTTGAATGAAAGTCAATGGGATCCAAAGACTGACTTATATATCTTATTGTCTGAAGACAGAAAGTAAAGTCATAGCGTTAGGGTAAGCAAATTTAAAAAAAAAAAAAAGGTAGAGTTTTATCCTTAATATAATCAGTGATACAGCATCACTACTGTGAATAAGTGTGTGTGTCACCAGGACTTGAGTGAGAGATTGCAGGATGCTCATAGCATACAAACACCTTCAATTCTGAGTCCTTGCTGCTGTAGTTTAAACAAAGCAAAATTTACACCTGCAGCCCCAGGGAGGAGAAAAGGAGTGAGAGCAGAAGACAGCATGGGGGAAGGAAGGGGCAGAGAGTAGTAAACAAGAGTAAAGGTGAGAAAAAGCAGAGAAAAGATAAGAGGGCAGAGAGTAAAGAAGACCAAAAGAAGAAAAGCAAAGGTAGATATTAATATTTAAGAAAGCAGGGCTGGAGTGAATCTACGGTAGGAAAAGAATAAAGATCCATAGGACAAATCCCATGGATGCTCAGATTGGCTTGACTGTTGCTTTATCCATAGAACCTGCAGAATAAAGGTTAGTTTAAAAAAATTCTATAATTAATTGTTACAAAACTGCAGAATGGAAGCCCACGCGCAACCATAATATCATTCTAGTAACACTGTTTCCGACTTATCTAGCTCCGACAAAGATAATGGGTATTAGGGCATCTAGATAAAATTCATCTTATCACCTCAGGAGAATGTATTGTTATCTAAACAATAAATAAAAAGGTTTTGCTTGGGATTATGAGAATACAAACACACAAGATTGTTAACCTCTCTAGATCATTTGCCAAGATTGTATTTAAATACAAATTTAAACAATTTCAGATTTTGCACCATAAATGTGTTTTTTTTAATAACTTATCTATTCATATCACGCTTAAATGTTAATGTTGTCACTAGCATTTTTGGCGGAGAAATATTCAGAAAAGTGTACAAGTTAATGCCACTTGACATTTTGTTGTCTAATGCAATACCATTTATACCTATGGTTTTCTGAAGTGTCCAAATACTTTTTCAGGCCTCTGTACCATCATATAGATCCCTTTATAACTAAAACCCTTTTTGCATGTGTCATGGTTGAAGAATCACACAACAAGGAGAGCTCAAAATAAATACCCTGGAGGGTAGATTTATTTACAAAGTGGGTGAACAAAAGTGTTGAGGTGGGTGCTCTCTTCCTTGTGCTGCAGTGGGTCCGTGAAGTGCTCCTGTGGGGCTGATCGGTCCTCAGCTGCTTTCTTGGAAGGTAAGGAGAGAACAAGTTAACACTCTGTCTCATGGAGAAGTTTCTCAGTCTTAGGTAGCACTCACGCTGCTTATACAGCTGCTGCATGACAGGGCTGATCAGCCAGAGATAAGGAAGTGCAGGTGTGTGTCCTTTGTTTCCAGGGTGACGCTGATGACTCCTTGGGACATTCATCACACTTGCCCAACCGCAATGGCCCAGTGAAAGTCCAGAAGCACGAAGAACCATCGGGTCACCCTGGCGTTGGTGTCCTTGTCTCTGGCCATCCACTTAAAAGGGGCATGGTGAGTTACCAGGGTGAACTTCCAGTCGAGGAGGTAATACCGCAGCTCCAGGACCGCCCACTTGATGACCAGGGCCTCTTTCTCCACTGCAGGGTAGTTTTTCTCGGCTGGTATCAGCTTCCTGCTGATGCACAAGATCAGATGCTCCTCAACCTTCTGTACCTGGACAGGACAGCTCCCAGTCCTGTATTGGAGGCATCCGGCTCCGAGTTGAGGGCACTCTTTACCTTTTGGAAGGCCTCGTACACTGCACTTTCTCCGGCTGCCCCTTCCTGGTTAGATCTGTCAGAGGGGCGGCTAAGGAGGAAAAGTTAGGGATGAAGCAGCGATAGTACCCCACCAACCCTAAGAAGGCTCATACCTGGGTCTTTGTCTCCGATCTCCGTACATCCCTTACGGCCTACACTTTTTTCTTCTGGAGACAGATGAGACCTCATCCCACCTGAAAACCCAGGTGCTTCACATCGTGATGGTGGCATATGTGAGGGTTGGTGGTGAGCCAAGCCCTCCGGAGCTCTGACAGCACCCTCCACAGATGGTCCTCCCATGTCTTGAAGTGGATGACGATGTCATCCAGACACGCTGCTGCATAAGAATGATTAGGCCGTAGTAAAATGTCCATAGTTGCTGCGGCCTCATGAAGGCCAAAGGGAAGGGTTCGGTACTGCTACTAGGGGTAGAAAACGCAGTCTTAGGTTTTGCCCATTCAGTAAGGGGTACCTGCCAATAGCCTTTGGTGAGGTCCAGCGTCAAGATGTAGCGGTCCCTTCCCGGGTGGTCCAGCAGCTCATACACCCAAGTCATGGGGTAGCTGTCGAGGCGCTTGTTGAGGCGTCGAAAGTCATTGCAGAAGTGAAGGATGCCGTCAGCCAACTCCATATGGGTGGTGCAGTGCATAGACCTCTGTTGGCATTGGTTCACCCTGCGGGGAGGGAGCCGCCGGCCTGCTGATTGGTCGCGGGGTGCCCTCCGGTGCACGTTGCTCCTGGACCACCCACTGGGGAAATGGCGGCTCTTGCTCCCCAGTCTCCGGTGTTAGGCAGCATTCACCAGCTCGATGGCCTCGATGAGCTCCCAGGTGGTGTTGGAACGTGAGGACATGCAGATGTGTATCCTTTGTTTCCAGTGCGACGCTGATGACACCTCGGGACGCTCATCACACATGCTACAGGAGTCTGTTTAGGTCACATTGATGTCAAGCGTTGAGATAAGCCGGTAGGTTGTTAAAATTTATTCACTGCTTTTCTCTATCAGCTCATTGCGAGTTTTCTCACAGCATCTTTCTCACTTCTGTTTGTGTTTCCTGTTTACTAGAGATTTGCTGCCTTGTCTTTCTGCATCTGATATTGAGCTCTAAGCTAAAATCGTGTTGTATATAATTTATAGAGGCATAAAACTTCACAGAAAAGTTTTATGCTTGTAAACATACAAAACTGTGAAACATCAATCTGTACATCGTCACATTCGACTACACACAAAGAATTGAAAGTGCTGTGAGAGATAGAGGAGGTCATCTTGTTATCACTCAATGTACACATGCACACACACACATTTATGAGCAGAGATGAATGACTCCATGCTCAGGCCATTCCTTTTCTACCGTGCGGCTGACATTGACAAACGGCCCGGCAGTGTGAATTAAATATGACAGCCCTGCTGCTTCCAGCGGGACTCTGCCTGTTGGATGCTACATGTTGGCGTAACTGCCTAGACACCGCCAAAGTCTTACCTTGACATAAACACAAGCACATCAAATCGTGTGCACACACAGTATTCCAATACAAACATGTGGAGTGAAACTTCATCCAAATGAAGCTACAATCAGTGGTCTACCAGTTCCACTTTGGGCGTTGTGAGGTGTGTGCCTTAGGGCGATTAAAATGCATAGTCATTTAACAGCAAAAAGGTCTAGTCTTCTCAAGCGGACCCCCCTGTGTGCCTGCTGACATTCCCGAGGTCTCTATGGAGCTGGTTCATTATTCTCTGTGTGTGTTTGCTGACATTGTGGAGGCATTGCTGGTCCAGTTCATTACTCTCTGGGTATTTACTGACATTGGGGAGCCCTGCTGAGGTGCATTCATTATTTCTCTGTAGGAACAGTACGCACAGGTCTGCTTCAAGACCGGAAACACACCTTCAGTGGCATGTTCACATACTACTTGAGGAGAAGGGGTCTACATTAACAGTTAAACATGTGTTGGGTTTTTTCGGCTTACATCTTGAATAAACTCAAGGGTAAAGATGAACAGAAGAAAAATGTACCAAAGAGAGAAGTGATACACCTGAATTAACAACATAATCACTAATTGTTCAGTGTGTTGGCTTGATGTGAGAGGATCAATGCATTTTGAGACCACAGAAGTCTTTAAGATCATATAGAAAGGGTAAGGTCGCGCTAAATTCTGTCATCATTTAAATTACATCTGTTCATCATCCCTGTTAAAAAAACCAAACAAAAAAATGTATGCTGGTAAGGTTTAGAAGCATGATTGCTGGTTTAAGCTGGTTCTTAGCTGGTCATGAACTGTTCTCAGGACCAATTTAGGACCAGCACATGACCAGCTTAAACTAGGTAAAGACCAGATGAGAATCAGCTTAAGCCAGCTTCAAAACACACCTTACCAGCATATGATGTTTTTTTCAACAGGGCTATAAAGCAATTGTATCTGCTCACAAAATTTAAACCAAACAATTCATTAGAATTCATTCATTGCATGATCTTTTGTTTTGGTTCTTTAATCTTGATCTTTTAAGTATTGGTTACTAGGACTTTCAGTGAGGAGACTGAAATCACAAGTTTCATGAAAATATCTTATTTTGTATTTTAAAGTCTTATTGGTTTAGAATGACATGAGGGTGAATCATCCATTTAAAACCCACTTACTTACCTTCATGTCATTCCAAAGCTGTATGACTTTCTTTTTTTCAGTGAAAAAAAAGTCACACTGGTTTAGAATGACACAATGACTTCTACTTTTTTTGGTGAACCATCCAATTGATTAGACTGAAACTTTTAGTATGCACTCACCCTATTCTCCTCCTCTCTGAGGTCCGGCATGGTGCTGATGCACAGGCTGATCACTGTCACTGCCACCATCAACACAGACAAACAGGCGAATATCTTTCCCGGCAAACCTGACTGAGGGTTCTCCACCATGTCCCTCAAACGGTTCATGAGCTTTCGATAACGTGTCTCCTCAACAGGAGGGCGCAACTGCATACTGCGTTGACGGCGCTCCTCCTCCCGCCGCTCATGCTCGGCGACCTCCTCTATGCGGGTGTACATCTTGCGCTTGCAGCAGCGTTCCATGTAGGCCATCTCTACGCCCCAATAGTTGAGCTCCTCATGCAGTGAGAGCGCACACATCTCCCGTAACAAACGCAGCTTTCCTGCTGCCAGGAAGTTGAGGATTACACGGAACGCACTGGGGCTACGGTCAAAGAAAAATTCACGGCGTGCCTCATCGTAATCGTCACAAACACAAGCAATCTCCTCTGGACTGCTGCAGGGTTTGAGACGTCCTAAACGCGTCAGGGGAAACTGCTCCAAAGTACTCCAAGGAAAAGTGTAACGGTTGCCCCCCACATTAATGAGGGCCTGCAAACCGTGGTCCACCGAAAGAAGATCTTCCGGTCGGCGAATGAACTGAACACGCTGATAATACACTCCCTTGATGGTCTCAGTTTCCGGGATCTCTGTAAAAATGTGGTCCAAGCTGCTGTCGTCACTGACCGAGATGTTGCTGAAGTCATGATTGGCGTTGCTGATGATTGGCATGATGGCATTGAAGAAGAAAGTTAATCAAAAGTGTTGGGCGAAGCTCAGGTTGTCTTATATACCTTGGGTTTAGGGCATTGAGTGTTTAATCGAAGGCAGATCCCATAGGATCTCACGCACAGTTCAGTGAAGACCCAAACATCCCACATAATTTGAACACTGTTGGAGACAAAAAGACAAGAAGGTTAAACAGTTGTTTTTATAAAACCACAACTTTTGCAATAGCACTATAACTTTGGTAAAATTACATTTAACTTGTATAATATGTATTAGTAGTATTTCAATAAAGAAGGACACATTCTCTGGTGGCTGGGTGTATTAGCAGAGACCTCCAGACATGCCACAACTTCTAATAGAGATTGAATAATTTGCTGTCGTCAAAGTGTTCCATTATGATAGGGTGGGAACTAGAGTGATAAACTATTTATTAATAGAAGTGTATTCCCGTTGGGAGCAAGGCTTGCTTTACTGTGTGGAAAGTTAATTGAGAGAAGTGTGTTGAGCAACCCAGTGGCAGTGACTCTATCAAGAACATTCTCTCCAGTACAGACTGATGAGCAGAAAGTGAGGGGAGCAAGATTCTTTATAATCACACATAAGCAGGTGTGGAAATAGGGTGGAAATTAGGAAGGATGTGAACCAAGCAGACAACGCAGGATAATTGCAAATATGTCTAAACAATGGTGAAATAATAAGCATACTTTTACAACGACAAGACAGCATGCTAGAAGTCTCAGAGGCCACTCCTATAGCCTTTAAAAAGCTTATTTAAAAAATCCACTGCATGTCTGAGTGATTTATCGATTTTAGTAAATTTAAAAGATCATTTGTACTGTAACCACTCAGAGGGGGTTACAAAAAAAACAAAGAAAGAAAAAATCCACACACAGGTATATGTTGTTCACGGCTGTCATCTGATTGCTATAAGAGCATTGACAACCATCTAAACATTTTTATTCTGACAAATCATTTTGCAAGTACCTTTTAAATGACAAATAGTTCAGTATATCATATAGTATATTGTTACTGAACAAAGAAACAGTTTATTTGGCGAGTCTGTAACCCTTTTGAATCACACAGAATACATCTAGCCTAACTCCCTTACTGAATATCAATGAGCCATGTAAACCTTTTTATTTTTTTTATTTAATACATTTAGGAACAATTTTGTAGGACTGTGCTTATGCCGCTGCTAAAAAGTCTACAAAAATTTTGCAAAAACTGAATTAATTTGATCTTTGACTAGTTCTATACACATTCTGTTGAAATCTGAATACATCTTATTTTGACAACACAGTCCAGAGGCCAAAATAAAACTGCATTTTATTAAGATATAAAAAGTACCAAAAGAATCGTTTGTGGATCCGCTAAGGAATCGGAATCGTTTAAGAAGAATCAGAATCCTTAATGAATCCTTACATTCTTTATCCCTGTCCCATTACTGTCATGTACTTTATCACAAATATTTACTTAAATATTTATTAAAATAGCTGGTTTGTTCACAGACCATAATATAAAACTGTAAACATAATAAGAATAGGTTCAAACACTGAACTAATAACTAATAGGTACAAATAACATACAATGTTAAATACCATTAGGCTAACGTACTCTGAATACATTTATTAGACTGTGTACAGTCAGATCACGAAAGAACAGACATCAAATAAAACAAAGCGAAACTGACAGTCTAAAGTTGGTAAACACGCAATAAATAAAACAATACAAACGTTAACGACAAGATAAGTTTATTAAATGAAATTTACAAGAGCCTCAAAGTAGAAACTCCCAACTCACCCCTCGACACGACTCCCGTCCTCACTTTCTTCAGCAGAGACATTTTATCTCCACAATGCTCCATAACCGGTTAAACGAACTCACTTCAGTGTTTCTTTAACGGTTCTTGCTGGAATGCCTACGT
This sequence comes from Enteromius thamalakanensis, assembly GCA_032357475.1. Classification (NCBI taxonomy): domain Eukaryota; kingdom Metazoa; phylum Chordata; class Actinopteri; order Cypriniformes; family Cyprinidae; genus Enteromius; species Enteromius thamalakanensis. The sequence goes on along the minus strand of JAUCMT010000039.1, from coordinate 19,754,771 downwards.
CAGGAGCGGTAAAATGATCAGAAGACGAATATTCTTCGCTGACACATCGTCACTGTCCCGCGCGCTCAGAGTCACTATCACTGCATAGATCCGAGCAAATGTGTGTGAGTCAATGCCGGTCGGTCGCGCGCCCCTCTCGCTTGTTGAGAGAGGCACTGTAAGTTTAAAGCCAAGTCTAAATCATCGTAGGGATGTACGGAATGCAAACCCTGGTCACACACAGTTCGCATTCCGACAATAAACCTTATAAACAGCAGATTATTTTATTACCTGCTCCTATTTAAACGAGTTTGAGACGTCATTGTGCGTCAACGAGACTGAGGCGTGATCAATTATTACACTCGCAGAGGGCACTTGAATTTCCATTTGAACCCTTTTTGTGGCCACAATGGCGGTTTCAAGAATTTATTAACTTCAATACGAAGCGCATAAGACAAAACAGTCTGTTTTCTCAACATGAAATTTGTGAGATTATTTCAGTCGCAATAGTTCCACTACGACAATACATAAATCTACAGGTAAGTGCACCCAGTATGTGTGCTTGCTGCACAAACCGTAGAAATCATAATGTCATATTTATGCATTGCACACAGTGCAGTTTCATTCAGTATTTGCGTACATGCTGTTCACCTGGCAGCACTATTATGGAGTCCAAAGCTTGCAAACAGACGCATAAGTGCGTATACTGTACTCGTTGCACATGCCTGGGGAAATGCTAAAATAACTGCAGTGTGCACTGGTCCTAGTGGCATATGAATGGAAAGTGAGACAGCTGGCATTGTTCACCCACACTCTTCATCAGTGAATGCCAAGGGTCCACAGACATAAAACCCATGAATGATTGCACAAATACACTGCCACCCCCTCCTCCCTGTCCCAATTTATTTGTACCCCTTCAATTATGCATATTTACCTGTTTGGCAGCTTAATGAAGCTGTACTGAGTTTTAGTGTATTTTATTACTCCGTACACTGCACAAAAAATAGAATAAAATTCACAATTTTCACAGAAGTTTAATACATTTTATAACTAATTAGAAAGAAAATGCAAGTAACACATTGCATAATGATATTTTAGATACTGTAGGTAAAGCAACCTTTATTATTTGACATTTTATTTATTTAGCCTAACTAAATGTTTGAAAATATATGAAGTATTACCTATAAATAGTTAATATAACAATTTAATAAAAAAAATGAGAGAAACATTTAACATTAATCACTTGCCTTCTGTATTTGTTTCCTTCAAAATGTATAAGCATGGATATATACAGTAATAAACCATATTAAGCAAATGTGTGTCATAAATTTTTTTTTTTCAATACTTTGATAAGCAGACCTGACTTGTTTTCATTACAGATGATGATCGATTAGTGGCTCCAACTCTACTCTGTATGTGGTTTCAGGTCTTATTCTTAAATTCACAGTCATGAAGACCCATCATTCCTAGTGGACTCCCCTTGTCTTCCAGGTGACACCCTTTTGTGGCAAGCATGTGGCATCATCAAGGATACAGTGGTTGAAGTAATGGACTAACAACAAAAAAGAGACTGTTTGAGAGTGAGATTGAGGTGAAAAAAGACAGAAATAAATTGGAGGATTAAACTGTAATCCCCAGGGACAGTGAGATGGGGCCAGACTGATGAGAGAATCGTGCTGGAAATGGGACGGGAAACAGCTTTAGCAGCTGATGGGCAATGGTGTGTCCCACTGACATCCGTTTGATCTAGTGAATGTTCAGATCAACCTAATTGCTCCTCAAGCAGATGTGTGAATAACTAGATTACTGCAGATCGGTGCCCTGCCAAGAAAAAGAGAGAGCGTGGTGAAGAATGAGCTATAAAGCTGTGAGACTTTCTCAATCCCAATAACAGGTGTTTGATTAATTCCCTTCCCAACCAATTGAGTCAATATATCCAAAGACTTGATTTGCGTTGTGTGTAACGCACTGTGAACTAGGTATGATGGGGCAGGAAATGCTGGTTTGGACATAACCAGGCTCTGTTTTGTCTTTCGGATGGCAATCCTAATCCAGGATGATTTACATAACATTCAAATTTGTAATCAAATCCTGAAGGCAGCCAATGGAAACGGGTTAAATGAGATTTCTCCTAGGGGATGGCAGATGTCGGTCATCTGGAATTTGGGGCAGTAGTAGTGCTGGAGATTTTTGAAGAGAGAGATATGCAGTCTGAAGCCTTCCATGGTGTTCCATATTAAACATTAATGCTGGAGGATGGGATGAGTGGACCTATCCCTTTATGCAGACATCAAACCTCCCTTTGAGCTTAAATTGCAATTTGAGAACAGCCAGAAACGTACAACTCCCTCAGTCACACCACCTTTCTGTGTGTCTAGTGCATGTGTGTGTGCTTGTGAGAGAGCGAACTGCAGACCGGATATCCCCACACAGAACGGTCCAAAAATAGCATGGTCTCCATCATCTGCACAGGGTGAAGCACATTTGAGCCTTTCCTGTACCAAAAGTGCTCCGTCAGCATTTCGAACAAACCTCACGTTCTATGAATCCATCTGCCTATCAATTAACTCTCGCTTGCAACTCAAGAAGTGTTCACTTCTTCTCGACAACATCAAATGATATAGTTGACAAGGACACATGACATTGCCCTAACTGCAGCCAGCAGTGAAACTAACAGGGGACCGTCTGTCTCACACCGAGGGACTTTCTGTGGTCTCTGCTGTGTGTGCAGTGTTTTATTTCCACATTAATTGAGTCTATTTACATCAGCAGCCCTTACCCTGCTGCTCAGGTTACTTGTAATGACACACCTGGATAAGAACTTGAGAGCTCAACCCGATCATCTCACTTCCCTGATCTCTGATCAGTTTACAGACGCAACGGCTCCATTTCCCGGTCCATCATGAATCAAATCAGAACACTGGAAAAAAAACTTTTCTTTTTGTCTGTCTGTCGCTTTCTTTCTATATGAAATTTCTATATCTGAATGAAAAATTTCAATGTCTCCTCTACTGTTAAAGTCAACACAAAAGGTCTTTTCCAACTCATTTAACATTTGCAGTGTGACACATTAACAAGTGAATCAGAGCGAGGAGAAAATATGGAGTGGGATTTAAATTTGAATCAGAAATTGAATTAAAATTCAAGGAAAAACCCACTTTAAAAGAGCGTTGTTTAACCTGAAGGTTAGGTTCACCCTAAAATTCCAAAGCAAGTTTTTTGCTGGGAGATTTGAAAAATTTTGTTTTTACACATATTCAGCTTCATAATTATGGTTTTTCACTGGCGGACATAGGTTTGTTCAGTAGAGTTCATACAGTAGTTTGTTCACTGAGAACAGAGATGTACAGTACTTGAGGCAAAGAGCTTCTTTTGAATACCATGTTACTATGGTTCGACAAAACAGTTCAAATCTGTGTAAAAGGAAGTTGAAACCCACAAATGCCTTTTTATATCAGTTTTGCATTAGTTAACATCAGGTAGGTTCAGGGTTGAATTTGGTGTAGGGCATATTTCCAACATGATTCCATTAACTTTTAGCAAACAGTCCACAGATATATCATTTCTTAACCGCTGTACATCTTTAACATTAAAACCTCTATCAATGTAATGAAAATGTGATAGGGGTTCATGTATTGAACCTGTGTTTTAGCGCCACTCAGTGGACATTTCTCTTTGAAACTGTGGCGAAACATGCAGTAAAGCACGTAAAAACAGAGTTTTTCACAAAAAGCGCACAGAGGTATGTATTTTTATGAGACCAAGTTGAAAAATGAAAATAAAAACTGTTACCTTATGAATTGTGCATGATAAGCCAAGGAAAATGTTGAAAGAGAAGTAGAATGTAAATATTGATTTCACGTTGACTTTGAAGACAGGAGGAAACCAATCAGAGCCTCTCAACATTTCCCAAATACCCTGACCTGTCGACATGCAAGCAAAGAATGAAGAATAGACCAGAACAGGATGTGAGCGCAGACATGGAGACAATTGCTTCCAGCAAAATACAAAGTACATGAAGTTTCATATTTTTGTGTTGCAGCTCACTCACCCAGCGGCTTTATTGGTGCCTGTGGATTTAGAGACCACGCAATCTTGGGACAGATAAGTCAGTTATATCCGGCCTCTCTGCAGCACACAGACAGCCATCCAAGTTAAATTTGCATTTCTGCAAAGAATCATTAACTCATTACAAATGTATATAATTCCTTCCACACACCGGGCATCCACTGACACACATCATAACAAAACCCCCAATAGACTGAATCAGTCTGCCTCTCTCCTCCACACCTCTACATGCCTAAGGGCAAGTAAAAGAGGCGAAAAAATAAGTTTTCAATAATTAAAACCCGGCAGGAATGATCTATTTTAATTTCAGGGGAGAACTAACTCTGATAAGCAAACACATGCTGGGCTGTTACATTGCCTAGTCCAATTAATCATCGCACTGCAACAGAATTCAATATTCTTGTCAGGAAGTATTTGCTAGCTAGCTGAGTTAATAGAGCTCTTTCTCATTTCTTTGCCGATACACTGCATACGGTGGGAATATTGACAGTATGTTAGCACACCACAGCATCAAACATGAGGAGCAAAGCTGGTTCTGCCAGAGTAAGTATAGGCTGATTTATGTTTTAAGTTGTTTTTGTATGATCCTTTTGATTAATGATATTAAAACATGGGCTCATCTGAAACTGAAATTTTATCATTAACTCACTCTCATCCCATACCAACCTGTACAATTTCTGCTTTCTTGGAACCAGAATGTTTGACGATAAAAGGATAAAACTTTTCATTAGATAATATATAAATATTATAAAATATATATAATATAATAAAAAATATATAATATATATATAAAATATATAAATAATATAAAAAAATTACAGAAAAATTAATGAGTGAATAACAACTTAAATGTCATTTTTGCTAGCCAAAAATAAAAGAAAATTGTTTTTATGAACTGAAATAAAATAAAATAAAACTGAATAAACTTAAATGAAAAAGAGAAATGTTGCCTTGGCAGAAATTAAAATGTAAAAAAAAATCTTAAAAAAAGGAAAAAAATCTACAAATTACAAAATAACATTTTAAAAAAATCCCCTAAAAGTTAAAATAAAACTGAAAACTGAAAATATAAAAATAACTTTAAGTGCTATAATAACATACAAATGTAAAAAATAACATTGCAAAAATGTCTGAATTTAGCAAATCTCAGAAGATTCTGAGCTTGTGATTTATTTATTTATATATTTATTATTGCACCACACAGCCTCCGACCCTTACAAAACCATGAATAAAGTAGGTTTGGAACACCAGGTATGGTGAGGAAATAGTGAATGTGTTCCTTTGTCACTGGTATACATTTTTAATGCCATAGGACTGCCATAGCCTAAGGAGATAAGTTCAAGGCAAACAGAGCTAGGTTAATGAATGACCTCTAAAGTACATGACAAAGCTTCAGACCTCATTTAAAAAGCATATGCCATTGGTTGGGCCCGAGTCATGTTCTCTTGTGACAGCAGTGTACAGTACAGCCTTCAGTGATCGTACAGGAAGGAAGAGGAATGGCCGTTCTAATCATGAAGAGAGAAAGGATCAGTGCCTCCAGTCCTGCCTGCTGAATATGGAGCAGCTGTCTCTGACTAGAAATGTAATGGACTCAGCTGAAATGAATCCTGTGATACATATTTTAAAATACACCTATAAAAAATGTGAACATAAACCAAGTTCTTTTACCCCTCATGCTCTTTGAAAGTCTGAGGTTTAAGATACTTAATCAAAACCAAGAAGAAAGATGTTGTATTCCTCTATTTTACAACATAAAAGGCAAATGCATATATCTATTCTAGAACACTGTTAGTATCAATAAATATTAAAAACTTAAATGAACACAAATGAAGCATGCTACCAAGTCATCATATCTTTAAAACCTTTGTTACATAAGGTTCAGGGATACCAATTCCAGAATTACTAATTGGGAGATTCTCTCATTAAAGAAAAATATTTATTTAAGAGAAAGAAATGTTGACCATTTTAACTTTAAAATGCTACTAGTGCCAAATTAAAAAAGGTCTATTATTAAGGGATCCTTGGTAAACATTTCGAAACATCTCAGCTTTGATTAGCTGATGTAATATAGCTGTGTTGTGAAACGTGTTTAGGATGACAAACAGGTTCACTCTGGAGTACAGCAGATAGATTAAAATGCTGATTCATACACAGAAAGACACCTCTAGGGTACAGAGCTCAGAAGCAAGCTCTCAGCATTCTTCCTAATCAAATACAGGTCAGAATCGGCAAAACTTCCTATTCTCCTTTCATCATGGGCCATTCTTACCTCTTTTGCTTTTAATCTCTCAAACCCCGACATTCACACCTGTTCAAGAAACAGTTCATTTTTCTCACACTAATGCCAAAACAAACTCCACATAACTTATTTCGTCAGTAGAACCCGTAGTGTGACTTTCTGAAGAATATCTGGGTCATTTGATATAATGAAAGTGGATGAGGACATGTGCTGTCATTACAATATATGCATCTAGAAATATGTACATGAGTAATATGTATGCACTTTGAAAAATGCATATTTAAAAATCACATTAATAAATAAATTTGTATATATATATATATATATATATATATATTTGAAACTGAACTACTTAGTTTGTACAGAGACATTTTCTTAAAGAAATTCATGGATCAACATTTTATTTCAATGGTTCTCCTTCTGAATTCTGGTTGATAACGTAGTTCAGTGAAACCATTTCTGCTCTTTTCATTCTCTGTATTGCTCTGAATTCAGACCTAACAGTGACCAAGTGATAAAATGATGAGAAAATTATGGCACAGTTGAGAATTTTTTAAAGTTTAACTATCCCTTGAAAACTCCAGACATACATTCTAAATTAGAAGCAGAATTAAAGCGCATTAAAGTCAGTACATCTCTCGGGATGGATTGTATTGTCACCTTTTGGCCACAGCTGGGTTCATTAATATTATATAGGTTAAATTTAGCACTTCCTACAAAATGCTAATCTAGCAATTATATCTTTGCTCATAAAAAAAGAACAAAAATCTGCTACCATCCCATTTAAATATGCAAAAGTACCTAAAAAAACCCATTTAATTTTATTTGTATATATGTAGCAGGTTAAAAACATAAGACATATTTTATATTGACCATATCTCAGACTAAGAAAAAGAGAAAGTACCGTTTGATCTCCTATTTCAATCACCCCACACAGACCAAGACTATACACACCCCAATATGATTGCATTAAATTCTGTCTGAGCAAATAAATGCTGCTTTCCCATCAGGTGAGATGCTGCAGTATCATTATGCAACAGTTATTTTAAATGCATTACCGCAATACATCACAACCATAGACACTGAAGACAGTCCTTAATGTTCATATTGGACCTTTTACCACAGTCTTTGTGTTTCTATGGATGGAAACCGTTCTGATATGAGCATGAAGTAAACTCTGTAAATGGAAAATACTTGAATCCACCGCTCTGGGTCTCAAAGGGCAGAACTGGAGAGCTTTTCCTAATCCATTGCTGATATGGTTACAGTGCATTCACCTCCACTCTCAACATAATTACCAATATCAAATGTAAAGCTGGCCCATTTTGACGTCACAGAAGGGAGACTAATGTATAGTGGACAGAAATGAGAGCAACACATATGGTGAGAAGAGTAGATTCGCCTGCGGGTAAACAAAGATACATATGGATGGTCAGAAACCACGTAATACCCAGCTGTTGTTATGAGGCTATCCGAAAAACAGAAAATCTTGGAGGTGTGAGAGAAAATGGACAGAAAATAGTAAACAGAGGGAAAAAGATGGGATGAGATCTTTTATTTTAAAAGCTCATTTTCTTCTTCTCATCCTTCTGGTCTCATATTAATCCCTTCATTGGTATTCACAAAACAAACCAATATAACCAACAAACATAAAGTAACAATGTTAATGAAAACAGTTGGTTATACTTTATATTGTTTTACTCTTCTATGTAGTGTTGTAGGAATAAAAACCAACATATTTAACTCTATTATTACCTCATTTATACAAGACACTGATTGGTTTCAGCAGTCAGATGACCTCAATATTGTTTTGGCTCAATATTTGTATAATCGTCTGACTAGTAATCCTCAGCCTCTTTGCTCTGAAACAATAACATGATTTCAGCTTAAATCAATAATTCATCTGCATTTATTATTTGATAAGTGGGCCATGGAATAATCCATGTACACTCAGACAACAAAATAGATCCCTTCGGGATGATACAACCCCCTGCTGGAATTTATTATGTGATAATGACTGTCTGACGGAACATTATACCTTACTTACAAACACACATCAGGATTCTACATGTTCAGAATGGAATACAATACACTTAGGAGTATTTAGAATATACATTTACTCCTTTCTTACTTTAGTTGGTTATAAGTGACCACCTGTTGGATCCACTTGTGATCTTTCAACAGCGACCGCAGGGCTGTTCAGGTGCAGAATGGAGGGTCCAAAATGCTTTTCACATCCCACTGCTAATAAAAACCAAAGAAAGAGGAAAAATCAGAGAAAGGACACTAAAAGGTCATAACTTCACAGGCTTTATGTTGGTGGTCCCATCAATCTCCCCTTAGGTGTGGGAGAGCCTGAGTGTCACCATAGGTCAGCCTGTGATAGATCACTGGGTTTGTTTAATGCATTTTCAGTGTTCACGCTGCACTGTGAAGAGGGTCAGGGACAGGTGAGAGGAAGTAGAAAAGAGATGCCGCCCATCCCGTGTTCAATTGCAGGAAGTTAGAAGAGTACTCCTGGTTTTTAATGATCATCTCTGGGCATTTATAAAAAGTTTACTATTGCTGAAGGCACTGCTCTGTCCATAATTACAAACTACTTAATAACTATAACTTCCTGACAAGACAGTTTTTAAAAAGGGCAATAAAACCTACTGTGGTGCCATTAAACTGTCTGTAAGAGAGTAATGACAGATAGATGTACATACAATATATAAATTAATGTACATACACTTAAAAGTTTGGGGTCAATAAGATTAAATAAAATAAAAGTAATACATTTATTCAGCAATGATGCATTAAAAAAGACAACAACAGTAACATCTGCTTAAAATGAATCGTTTAGTCTTAGGAATACAATACAAAATATGAATATATAGAGACCTTTCAAAAACCCTTATATTGTAAATGAGGCTCTGAATAATTTAGGATTATTGCGCAGTATAGTCTATAAAATGCTTTCTCTCTCCAAAAATTGGTACTTTTCCCCTGCCGACCAGCGCTTAAAACTGCAAAGAAACTTAACCCACAATGGTCAGGATCCTTTTCAATGATCTCAGTCTTTCCCAAGCTCAGATTCTCTTACACAGGACATTCATTATTTAAACAAAATAGGGGGGAAGAAGAAAGAAGGAAGAGATATACCACTAAAGATTTCATCCAATGTCACCAAAAACATAAGGTTTGACCTAAAGTATCTGCAATCAGGTCCAATGAGTGAGTTGGATGAAGGATCAATGACCAAGTTTTCAGGACGTGTTCTGTTGGTGGAATAGAAAATGAGCAAATGTTAGTTCTCTGAAAACTCTTTGGATCTGCTCCAAGGGGTTAAATTTCCATTTAATCTTGGCATTATTTTCACCTTCTCTAAAAACTCTCCCCTCCTGTCTGGCTTAAAGAGGTCTGTTGAAAACTTTCTGTTTGAAGAATTCCTGTTCTTCTCAGTGTTTGTGGTCAGCACCAGTCAAAATATAGAGCCAGGTTTGAAAGGCCGTCAATGGAAAACAGGCTTTTTGTGCACATAATAGATTGGCTAAGCTCTACTTGGACTGGTGAAGATTTCAGCTGAGAAGTGTATGAGGAGGGTTAATATATATATAAAATACAGAAATTATGCACATGAAGCAAAGGCTCATAGTTTTTTTCTGTCTAAATGAAGTGAAGGCCTCTGCAATATCTAGCGTTTTGATACAGACAAATCCCCAAATGTACACGTCCAGCTAGTGCTTTTGCTATGTCTGCCACAGTTGGAATTAATTGAAACCTAACATGGTCTTGGTCTCTCGTGATTACATTTCTTCTCAATACAACATTGAATTAACTTGTTCATAATTGCTTCGATTGAGGGGCAGTTTAGAGTTTGAATTAACTTTTTACATGCTTCTTTGACTCTATTTCTGTTTAAGGGGGTCTTATGGTGTGATACATTTTTTTTTCTTTGTCTTTTGTGTGTTGTTCATGCATATATAAAATCTGTAAAGTTACAAAAACTAAAGTCTCAAACCCAAAGACAATTCTTTATTGTACTTATGAGTTAAGACTCACCCACGTCTCCCTAAAATGCATCATTTAAACACACCTCACATATCTACATTAGAGGATGGATGCCCGACCCGAGGCCGACAGTACCGGCGGGCCGGAATGTGCGCCTGTGTTATAATGGCGCTTTTTGCCCCATGTGCGCTGATGCTCTCATCGGTTGACATTTCCGAACGCCTTCCTACAGTTGCTTAATAAAAGTGGGCTTTCCACACAAAAAAGTGCATGTGTCATTAGTATGAGAAAATTGTGTCGGGGTGGGATCGGGCTCGGACATAAATATCTTAATGCTGTCCGCACTCTAATCTACTTCACTTTTTGGAAGATTTGCATAACACCACCCAAATGTTATGCAAAAAAGGCACAAGTTTTATTTTTGTGTTTTTTTTAACACTTTGTGTTTCCAAATATGGTAAGAGGTGTAACATTTCCATCAGCCAATCACAACACACTAGATAGCTGGCCAATCAGAGCACACCGTGCTTTTCGATGACCTTTGTAAAGATCGTCCCATTTGTACGGTATGTGGAAACTAACACGTTTTTATTTGCCTTAAAGAGCATAAACACATTGCATTACTTCAATTACACAAGTTAATGTTATTTTTTGCATTGTCATATAAGCCCTTTAATGATGGATATATTTTGTTGTGGAGACCACCAAAACTTCCCTGAAGTTTGAGGTCGCAAAAGCCTTGCTGAAACTGAAGTGATGAATTCTATACCATGTAATGTGAATCCATTTCTATTTGAGACGGCAACATGAGAAGCAGTGAATATCAATGCTATGGAGAGAATGAAAGATAAAGCACCTCATAAGATATAAATAAATAATTAAATATACAGGAGCCAGCAGAGCTATATAAAAGACTATACATCTGGTAACTATATCTGAAATGCTTACTAGCATTAAAACGCTACCTGCGTCATGATGTGCTCATGGTCACCTTCAGCAGTGACAACGAGGGTCCCATACTATGTTCTGTAATAGTTTTGACCCCGTTTAATTAGTCTGTGTGGGATTACTGCCCAGGGGATGGGCAATAATAATCGCCAGAGGGGAGGTGGTTGGAGCAGGCCATGAGATGCCCTTGACATCCCCTGCCATGGAATGAGAGTCATGCCTAACAAAAGGGGTCTACCCTGGGGGACACCATGTATAGCGATGTATGGCAAGGACACATTCAGGCATCTATTCACCAAAGAGATGGATTTGAAATGAGGGAACATAAGGAGCAGTCATGGTAGAGGTGAGGGAGATGGGAGCAGTGATTGATAGAATAAGATACAGCTCAGCAAGTGTGGATAGAAATAATGATTAGAATCAGAGCTACATATATTTGCATTTCCCAGAGGCTGTGGCTATAGCATGAGCACAGCGCCAATGCAGGGGGCTTCAAGGACACTGGATTAATGCTATAACATTCACATGGAGATGATACCCACAACGGCAGAACAATAAATGTGTGGCTGCTCGTAAATTTTCAGTAAAACAGGGTCCAATTCTAATACATGTCATGAAGTAGAACTAAGAAATTATAATAAATTCAAATTATTATATTATTATAACTGTAACTTGTATCTAAAAAATGCACAGACAGATGGATGGACAGATAGGTGATATATATATATATAGATAGATAGATAATATATCATATGCACATACTGTATGTATATATTTCTATAAGTATTTAAATTTATGTTTCAAATAAATGGCATTTTTTGAACATTATATACATAAGAATTCTGGAAAAAATTTCACATTTCCACAAAAATATTTTTAACATTGAAGACAAGTAATTTCAAACTTTTTTTTTTTAAATCACTTTTGTCAAAAACATTTTTTTAACATTGAATGCCTCACAGTGAAATAAAAACTACTTTATAATAATTTAATTTAATAAAGTACATGGCTATGCAAATATGCAATTTAAATTTAAAACTAAAAAAAAAAAAAAGTAACTTATACACACACATTCAGACGGATAGATGGGTAGACAGACAGACAGACAGATCGATCAACGGATGGCAGACAGGTTAGTTATTATTGACATGCTTGACTAATTAAATCTTAATCTGACACTCTATTTCATGCAGCGGTGCAAGAAGCTGCAATCACGGACAACTTCTCTGATTGGACTGAAATATCATTGGTTTAATAAAATCTCCTGCACTCGTTCATGTCTTTATATAAGCCTGCCTGGAAGCCGTTTGGAAATAGAGTGCTTGGTTCTGTTCCTGAAATCTCATTTTCTGTGATGCGAGGGAGGACACAGAGACACGCAGGCCATTTCTGAGCCGGGAAACACAGTGTCAGTGTGACTCCTAATGTCTCCTCTGCTCTCCGAACACTCTTCATGCCAGGTTAAAAGAGGTCGCACTTATGCTAAAAAGATGTTGGCTAAAAGTATCACCAACATCTGCAAAAATAGATGCTGGTAAAAAATACATAAAGTAAATAAATAAATTATGTTTGATACTTCAGTTTAGATTATGGCAAACAAAGAGCGGCATAGACATTCTGCAAAATATTTATGTTGAGGATGAATGAATAATGCTTAAATTTTGAGTGAACTGTCCCTTTAAAAGCACTGAACTGTCCCTTTAAAAGCGGGTGTGGCCATAAACAAAAGTGATATTCCTCTGTCATAATCTCTCACAGATGCCTTCTTACCATAGTCATGCTCCATTTCCAAAGCCTTTGCAAGACTTTTTGCAAATCCCCAGTTGAACATTTTTTCCAGTGTGCCTATAGCATGGATGAGAAGACAATGACAGTTATGATCTATATCAGTCATAGTAATATACGCCTCATCATTATGCAAAAAAACTAAATCGATATTCCCCATTATTAATGAATGTAAGAGAAAGGTTGTGCACACCATAAACTTACAGTAGTAATTTAACACGGCTCATAATAACTGAGCAGAAAATAGCTCCAATGCCAAATGGCCCGATTAGTGATTGTTTCATTTGAATCACCAGTAATGAGAAAAAAGTTGTAATTGGTGGGAGAGAAACTGATATTGATTTAAATATGGTGTAGCACAGTGATTCCGGCTGAGATGGAGACTGCCCTCAATCAGATCGAGGGCTAATTGCTCGGGTAAAGGAGCCCGGGGGCATTCAGAGGAAGTCATTCAGAGAAGTCCGTGAGTGCAGCCACTTTGCTAATCATCCGGAGCAGCAGCAGCAGAGCTCGGTATCAGCCGCACTGACTCAGTATGTCTGCAAGGCTGTGTGAGCTGACAACCTGACCTTACACAGAAAAGAAAGAATGAAAGAAAAATCCAGAGGGAAGCAAAAGTAATAAATAGCATGGCTAAAGCACTATAAAAAATGTTAGCAATTTTAACAGAGAAAGAAAAATGATTCAGGAAAAAGGTTGTTGTACCATATAAGGTAAAATGTAGTGTATATTTAAAATAAAGGGCTAGTAGTCAGTCTTTTACTTACCTTCGAAGCTGCCTAGGTGTATGTGACCACCTTCTTTTAGACGAATTCAGTTGGAGTTGTCCTGGCACTTCTAAACTTTATCATTGCAGTAGGCTGGTGTTTCCCTTTAACAGTCTAAAACATGTTAAACCAAGTGCACACAAACCTAAAAAATCATACCTGACATGGCTTCGGGGGGTGAATAAAAGCCCCTTGTAGTGAATACATGCTAAAAAGATGTTAGCTAAAAGTATCACCAACTGCAAAAATAGATGCTGGTAAAAAATACATAAAGTAAATAAATAAATTATGGTTGATACTTCAGTTTAGATTATGGCAAACAAAGAGCGGCATAGACATTCTGTAAAATATGTTGAGGATGAATGAATTATGATAGAAGCTTAAATTTTGAGTGAACCGTCCCTTTAAAAGCAAGGGGCGGGTGTGGCCATAAACAAAAGTGATATTCCTCTGTCATAATCTCTCACTGATGCATTTTTGTAAGATAAATATCCTTATTTCAAACAGAATAAACACGTTTCTATTACTTCTATTACTTCTATTACTAAAACAGGCTTGCGTTAACTATCCCTTTAACAAGACAACATTTTCTACATTTTTCTATTTTTAATATAAGGAAAGGTAAAATTATACACATTCAAAAGGGATGCATTCAATAGATCAAAAGTGACATCAAAGATTAACATTTAAAATAATTATATTATATTGTTCTATATTATATTGTTCTATATTGTTCTGTACACGAATATATTTTGAAAAAATATATCAACATTGAAAATATTTTTTTTCTGTCAAAAAGTATTATTTTAATGATTTAAAACTTTCGACTGGTAGTGTAAAATAAATACCAATTTAATATTAATTTTAAAGTAAAATATAACGAAGCACATGGCTATAAAAGTAAGTAAAAACACATTTAAAATGTGAAGGTTTAAATTGCAATACAAATATATTTATACATTCACATTCAGAAAGAATGCATAACATTTATCAAAAGTCGTATCAAAAGAATTAATAATGTTTCAAAATATTTATATTCCAAATAAATGTCTTTTTTGTTCTTTTGACCTTTTCTATGCATAAAATAAATCACATTAAAATATTTAAAACAGAGCCCACGATCTGCCCATATAGGTATAGGATACAAAAAAAATAAAAAAAAACCGTAACCTGTAAAACAGAACAATAGTAGTAAGATGGCATACTGCATACTTTTTGAT
Source organism: Enteromius thamalakanensis (assembly GCA_032357475.1). Taxonomy (NCBI): domain Eukaryota; kingdom Metazoa; phylum Chordata; class Actinopteri; order Cypriniformes; family Cyprinidae; genus Enteromius; species Enteromius thamalakanensis. The sequence continues at coordinate 19,739,769 of JAUCMT010000039.1, read as the reverse complement.
CACCTTTATCACTTTGATCATTTAAAAATTATTATTTATTATTTATGATTAATTTATCTTAATCATTCCAAACTTTTGACTGGAAGTGTAAAATAACTAATTTTTTCTTTTGAAAAAAAAAAAAAAAAAACTAATTGCAAGCCTTGAAAATCTGTAAAAAAAATAAATAAATAAATATATATATACAGTATACTGTATATATACCTGAAAATGCTGCCACTATATTTCTTAAGGTGAATTTCTGGCATCCATAGATACCTGTTTTTTTATTTCTTTTTTATTTTTTGTACGTAAATATAGCAGGTACAGCTTTTCAGATCCTGTGAACAAGGGTGTGATGCTGTGGTAACAAAAATGAAAATAAATAAATAAAATACTTTCCCTACAGTTGAGCTGAACGGTGCAGTAGTCAGCCAGGTGTAGCTTAGTGACAAAAAAGATATTTCACCTCTTGCGTGAGACCTTCTCATTACACTAACAGATTGAATAATTTAGCCTGGGTAGACTGAAAGAGGCGTTTATGACCATTTAAAACAAATAGGATCACAAAGACACTCCATCATCCCCAGAGTCTGTTCAAGTCATTGTTCAAACACAGGACAGGAAGAGAAGATGACAGACAACAGATCAGTCAGTACTAATGATGCTCCTTGCATTATTTACATGTTAGAATGCTGGAAAAACAGGGAGTGATGCTAGAATGCAGAGTCGGAAATATCAAAGCAAGAAATGTATGCATGTATGCAGAATGTAATGCATGTTTTGTAATCCTTAATAAAAAGCCACACAAATTATTACTATATTTTGGATCTGTTGATCTATCCATTTTAAATTTGTCTATATACATGCTAAATCTTAATCTAATATAAAACCATTCAAATCGTCATTGATTTTGTGTTCAGCACGGCTGATTACAATCATTCATTCTTTATCTTCAAACTGTGTTTGAAGTCTCTGACAACTGATTATCGATTAGCTGACCATCTAAAGCTACATCCTACATGGCTACAGTGTGTGTCACGTGCATACATGTGTAATAATATCTGTAATGGTATCTCAAGTGAAGAGCTGAAGTACAGCATGACCCCTTGACCCCATTAGCTGATGGTGTGCAATTAGGAAAAAAACATCCCTTGCCCACATACTTCATAAAGCATCTACAATAAATCACCACCGCCTGAATCTAGACACATACTCAACGCTTTAAGTACCTTAAAAAGCATTGCATTATTGTACAGTACATACTTTCTGGCATGTTGACCTTATCAATGTAGCTTATGTCCTGTGAAATATGACACCTGCACTATAGTTAGGTAACACACATCATAATGCTGAAGCATTGCTCCCTTGGCAACATTTCACATGTTTTTGTGTCTATAAAAGGAAGTTAATACAACTATCAATCATGTCACAGATGACACAAATGTCTTTTCTCTCACGTAACTGTATATAAATGGGAAAACTAATATGAAGGCAAAGGTGAAATGTACCATAACTTGGGTCAGGTCATATTACGTCAGGTCACCGACCGCTACACTAGCAATTATCATCTCAAAAACATCTTTAAAGCGTAAGACGTTCTGCGTGATATAAGATGGTCCATCAAATGGGTTGAGCAAAAACATTTGTCATTAGATATCAGAGAAATTAACCACGCATTTGCCAAAAAATAAATTTTGACATAACACCATGAAAGTGGTAAATCCTTTGATAAAAACATGCACAGGCAACAGAAAAAACAAAACAAAACAAAATTATATTTTGCATAAAGAAAACAGCAATTTGTAAGAATTTTTTTTTCATAGTGAAATTGACATTTTAAGCTCAGGTGCTCATTGCCATGATGTATATGCATTGTATTATATGAATAAAATAATTTTATAATTAAATGAAACATTATACAATTTAAAAGAACAATTAAAAAATAAAAATTCATGAATAAATCAACTATTTAAATATCCTCCTTATAAACAAACAATAAAACCACAATTATAAATTAGGACATATTAAAATGTTTTATGGTTAAGTTTTTAAACATTACTACTACTACTACTTATAATAATAGTGATAATAATAGTAACACAGGATAATAGGATGATTTCTGAAGGATCATGTGACACTGCGGAATAGAATAAAGATGCTAAAAGTTCAGTTTTGCATAACAGGAATAAATTACTTTGTAAAATATATTAAGATATACAACAGTAAAATTGTAATACTGTTTTAAAATATTTCTGGTTTTACTGTATTTTATATATATATATACAGTATATATTAGGGATGTAGCGGAAGCCTACTTAAGACGCAGTGAAACTACAAAGCCATTGCATGTGCAGTGGTAATTTTTCAAACCAATGGGCTGGCCGCCGTGCCTCCCTAAGTTTGCCTGAGGGGGCGGGGCCATATCTATATATAGGGCTGAATCGCCACAGGACTTCAGATTTCTTCTCCTTCAGCAACGTGCATCTTTCTTGTCCCTGACTTGAAGCTTACACTGTAGAACAACACCGACTGCAGCTGGACTATTCCCCTGCCACTATCTGGCGACTAAAAGAGCAATTTCTTTTCTGAAAGAGCAAATTCCGCTGGGGATGCCCAGTCTGCAGACTGAGGACGGCCATTCGAAGTGTGTTTACTGCCCGGGCAGATCCCACGCTGAACCGGCTCTGATCGGAGCTGATTGCCAGCACAGCGAGGCTCTTAGCCTTGGCACTCTCCGCGATCGGATAGCGCCCTTTTCAGGACGCGACTTCGGCCCCCAATCCTTCCTGCCTCGTAAGAGGCAGCGGGTCAGAGGGGTACAGCGCCTCGAGGATCATGAGCTCACGGCGACTAGGCCGCCGTGTGCCTTATCTCCTCAACGGGGAGCTGCCTCACCTGTTCTCTTCCTTAATGAGAAACAGCGTCCCTCCGTGGCTGCGAATGACCTCGTCTCATTTGGATACAGTGAGGACAAGCTGCAGGAAGATGACTCCATGTCTTTTGCAGCGTCAGATGCGGAGGAGCTGTCGGGCTCAGGTGATCTGCTCTGTCAGATGCCAGCTCTCTTAAGCTGGGGATGGACAGCGAACTGTTCCGTGTCCTCTAGGCCGTTAGCGAGTTTGGACTGGATTGGGCTCTGCCACAGGAGCCATCGCGGAGCCGTTTGGATGAGTGGTTTCTGACGGGGCGCCCACAAGCCCCTCTTCAGATGTCTACGCCGTTCTTCCCTGAGGTTCACAAAGAACTCACGAAATCCTGGTGCTCTCCTTATTCGGTGCGACTCCGCAACGCTTCACTCGAAAAGGGCAGCGAGAATCTGCTACAGCTGGACGAGTCTGTGGCCGCCCACCTCTGTCCGCTCATGTCTACCTGCTGGAAAGCGAAGCCCTCCCACCCGTCGAAGCCGTGCAGGATAACTTCTTCCCTTGTCGGCCAAGCCTTCTCTTCAGCCGGGCAAGCAGCATCTGCCCTTCACTCCATGGCCGTCCTGCATGTGTTCAAGGCGAAGCTCCTCGCTGCCAGAGAGTCCAACGCAGAAACTTTGAGGGAGCTGTGCAGCGCTACTGTCCTGGCTTTGAGGGCGACAAAACTTACGGCGCAATCGATCGGCAGATCAATGACCAGCCTTGTTGTGCTTGAGTGGCATCTCTGGTTAAACTTAACAGAGATCAAGAAAGCTGAAAAGATCCCATTCCTTCACGCTTCACAGAGGCACAGAAGGCGTCCCAGGCTATGCGACACTTCTTGTCAAAGCGCTCCACTGCATCCGCCACCGCTGGCCGCATCAGAAAGCCCTCTCAGCAGCCTAAGCAGATGCCCGCACTGCCGCCACCGTCTTCTAGGCAACCGAGGCACACAAAGCAGGACACAACAAGCCGATCTAGATCAGCGACTACACGCTTCCCCTGCCCCAGGAGGCAGGGACGCTGCCGGCTTCCTCCAGATCTGCTTCGCAAGAGAGCGGGGCAAAGTCTCGCCATGGCTGGACCACCCTGCAAGCTGCTCCATTCCTGTCCACTACCTTGCTTAGTTCTTGGTATGACAAGTAAAGCTGCAATAAATGGCTCCGTAAAAGCACTCATGCAGCGCGCTGTTTTCTTAGCACACACAAATTCACAAAAAGAGCAGTTTCTCTCAAAAACACAATCACACGACTGAGAAGGAATAAGGAGTTTTTCCCATAACATCTTAGCAGACGCAGTACTCATTGCAGTGTCTCAGGGAACCAGGGTTACGGAAGTAACCTATTCATTTCTCTCTGAAAAGAAACGAGAAAGGAGAAAAGGTGACAGACAAAGAAAATATGTTATGCAGGCACTGCCAGACTTTGGTGAAATACAAGTCGGGGAATACGACTAACATGAGGAGCCATTTGTTAAATCATCACCCCAAAAAGTTATGTGAAGGGCCGAAACTAAAAGAAACTTTTACAGCCTCACTCCCCTACAACAGTTCGAGAGCACAAGAAATCACAAGATGCATTGGTGAATATAGGGGGTCGGGTCTGTCTCCTCCACAGTCAGGGCTTGCAAGTTCACCACCTGATCCCGAAAGGGTGTGGTGGGAACTTTGGGCACATAACCAGGTCTGGGTCTCAAAAAAAAAGTAAAACGTAAAAAAAGAGTAAGCCGGACCGAATTCGAGGCACAAATCACTGACTAAAAATATGCATGCAAGGGGACCCATCCTTATCACGGAGGTAAGCGCGACCAGAAGCAAGACAAAAGTTCCCTAATGATGATGGAGAGGTCCCAAAAAGGGATTAGGTGCGGCCTGACTGGGTTCAGACTTCTCGCTTCTCTAA
>JAUCMT010000039.1:19712885-19723410 GCA_032357475.1 Enteromius thamalakanensis | reverse complement strand
TGTACGAACGTGATAGTATATTGTACGAACGTGATAATTATATTGTACGAACGTGATAAAGCTCAGATTTTTTTTTTTACCTGGGTGCCAGCTCTACGCTACCGTAGCTCTACGCTTCCGTAGTTTGCAATAAATTTTAATAAGTTCTAATTCTAATAATTCTAAGTGTCTAATAAAAAAAAATCCTAAAACTAAACAGACGTATTTGCAAAGCAAATATAAGAAGACTTGTTTTTAGATATATTAAATAATTAAAACAAGAAAAAAAGAAAATTATCAGAATTTGATAAGTAATTTAATACATGAATTCAAAATATAAACAAGAACTATTAATCAACTACATTTTATTTAGTTTATATTTAACTTTTGATTTGCTGTATTATTTTATTGGACTAAGTTATAACAATATAGAAATTCAAAATGCAAAGTAGCTGCCATACTGTATATTATATTCAATTATTCAACCAATATTTTATTGATTGTTAAAGATAACAATGGAACACATTGTTTATATTTTAAAATTACAGTAAAATACAATGTATCATTTCTAGTATTCCATTCTAAACATATAGAAGCTTGTTGGCCAGTAAGAAAAAGAAATGACATCCCTCGGTTTTGCTGACTTGTTTTAGGTTAATAAAGCATTTATTTTCCTCTGCTTGTGTCCATTTTCATGGATTTTGCTTCGCTTGCTATGATAAATGAGTTTTTGCCACCTGGGTGTATCACTGAGGACCATTCGGAGCGAATAGAAGGTAGATCACACGCACAAACAGACCACAGAAAGACAAATAGCTCCCACCAGTTGTCATAACAGCAGCCACAACAAATCAGAACTGCATCTGTGCTAGCGAGGACACTTTCCTTTCCCCAGATACCCTGTATAAGTTATATCCACTACTTCCTTATTTTTATAAATACGAGAAACGTTTCTTATGAGCGTGAAACTCCCAGGGGTAATCAGGGCCGATCAGGGCTCTGTGTGAGCAGCGAGGCCCATGGCGAAGCTCGGCCTCATGGGAGAATCTGACTGCATGTCTCTGCTTGTTAGGGAGACAGATTACAGCGCACTTGGCTTCATCAACACAGCAGGGTCCTGATGCTAACTACGCTCTTGACTTAGCATGGAGCCTAAACCCCAGAGTCTGGTCTCTGCCGACATTAGAGCTGAGTGGCTCAAACTTTTTTTGTTAACTTTTTTAAATTTTAGAGCTCCTGTGGAGACTGAGAGAAGTGGGAGACAGAAGGTGACAGAGACAGCACAGCGATGCTTGCTAATAAATCTGAGTATTTAGGGCTTATTCAATTAGATTAAAAATATATACAGTGATTTTACAGTGAATTAAATGGAAATTCCTCTTAAAAGAATAGCTCACCCAAAAATGGAAATTCTGTCATTTACTAACCCTCAAGTAGTTTAAAACTGGACACAAAGAAAGTTATTTTGGCTGTCACCATTGACTTCCATTGAAAAAAAAAAATACCATGGAAGTCAATGCTGACCCAAAACAGCATGGTTACAAACTTCTTTCGAAACATCTTCCTCTCTATTCGGCAGAACAAAGAAATTCATACAGGTTTGAAACTGCTTGAGGGTGAGTAAATGATGACAGAATTATATTTTTGGGTGAACTGTTCCTTTAAGAGGCATTTCTACCCATTCCTTTAATTCAAAAATCAATATATATAACACGAGTGTAACATAAAAATAGCAGATAATCAGAAAAGTTATATTTACACCAAGAATGATAAATATTCCAAATATTGCATTCCTAAGTTATTGTTCTAATTGTGGTATGGACTACCCCATTGCCTAATTATTATAATGCTTATTAAAACTTTATAGTTGGAGTTATCAGTATCAGTCTGGTTTCAAATGGCCCTTTGCTTCAACAACCTGAATATAAATCTGTGCTTGCATCAGACAAGATGTTTTAAAATGAGGATAATGAGCGTGAGTCTGTGCTGGAGACTATGCTGAAGGAGAAAAAGAGGTTCAAGGGGTGAGACTTCATGGTTCGTTAAGTCTTTATAATTAGAACCATCATCAAAGAGTCCATACCAAGGCTCAAGACGATAGCTATTTTAAATATAATTCACACTGAATGTGGTTGTGAGATACGCACACACGATAGCGTGAGAAAAAAAACCCCATTAGATAAAGTAGGTTGAGCTCTTGCTCACATGTGTCAACTGAGCCCCCAGGGTCCAGAATCAGAAATGAAAAAGATCAGAAATCAATTTCTGTAAAAATACAAATGTGAACACCAAAAAAAAGCCCCTGTCAAGAATTCTGAAGGCCTTTCAGAACTTGAAAAATGGGGTAAAGCCTCATGGGAGAAGGTAGTCAGCGTGTTGCTGGATACCCGGTCCATTAATGTCAGTCACATTCTAAGACACACATTGCCCTGCTGTTTTTCACTTCATCCTGTTCTTACATTTGTGTTTCCACCAGGGCAACATGAATTTAAACAGCAGCAAAACTGGACACAGAATCAACGAAAAGTTCAGACAAGGAGGAACAAGGTCAATGAGCGATGGGAGCTTTCAGAGAATAGCAAGGGGAGATGGCCATTTAAATCCTTCAGGTTCAATAAATGTCTGGCTCAAGGGCACAGCGTTGGACCCTCCCAGCTTCACTGGCCTGTATTAAGGACGGTATGGATGGTTGGTCTTGTTAAAGACAGTACTACATGTGTCATTGGTGGAGGTACTGATGTGGAGTCTATCACAATACCTCATAAAACTCACTCTACAAGGGCACAGCAACGCAAACACAAGTTCTGCTCCACTACCTAGTGAGCTGCAAAGACGGCATTTTAAAGGGTTCGTTCACCCCAAAAAAATTAAATTCCGTCAAATTTTACTCTCATGTTGTTCCAATCCCGTTAAACCTTTGTTCATCTTCAGAACACAAATTAATATATATTTGATGGTATCAGAGAGGCATCTGACCCTCCATAGACAGCAACACAACTGAAATGATCCCAGATCCAGAAACATAGTAAAAACAATCCATGTGACATCAGTGAATCAACCTGACTTTTTATACTCTCTTCTCGAAGTCAGAGAAGAATGGTAAATTACATAATTTTTTGTTTTCTTCAAACAAAAAAAGTTCTCTCCTAGCGTCACAAAACTGGAGTTGGGCCACTGATGTCACATGGACTGTTTTACTAGTGTTTTTACTATGTTTAATGATCTTGAATCATTTCAGTTGCATTGTTGTCTATGGAGGGTCAGGTGGCTCTCTGACATCACTAAAAATATCTTAATTCGTGTTCCGAAGATGAACGAAGGTCTTATTGGTTTGGAACGACAGAGGGTGAGTAATTAATGACAGAATATTCATTTTGGGTGAACTAACCCTAAAAAAAAAAAAAAATATACATCTCACATATATATATATATATATTCCAAAAACTTCCTGCATATACAATTTACTGCAGTCCAAAAAGGCTAGATTGGAATTTTAAGACAATATTGTTAAAATTTAAACATATCTAAAAGAAGTATTAGTAAGGGTTTATTTTGATAGTCCACTTTAGACATTTTACTAACAGTAAGTAACTTAACTACTGTCTAACTTCTTTATTAAGCTTTAATTTAATGGGTCCACCACATACTATGAGAAACTTTGCAAGTATATGTCATCTTATTGTACAAACCATAAACCTACCCTAACAGTCTACTTTGAGAGTTAATAGACATGTAGTTGCAAATGAAGAATAAGTCTACTAAGTTACAAAGTTAGTAGAATGTCTAAAGTGGACTACCGAAATAAAGTGTAACTGAAGTGTAATGACAATTCTGTAACATTTCCACATCATCATTTCATTCTAAACCTGCATGCCTTTTTCTTCACTGAAACAGTATGTTGAAAAAATATGTTGCCACTGGTCTTTTCTATTCAGTGAAAGCATATCGGCTAATTTCCCTTCTAAGGTAGCATATGAACTGAAATATAACCTCATAAGAGATCAATTTGTAACACTCTACACCGACAGTAGCATTTCTCATGTGAACACTTAACACACATTCGATTTCAACAGTTTGCTGTTAGCATGTTGCTAACTCTAAGCTTCAATAAGCATAGAATTACCTAGCATATATGTTGGATAAAATAGTAAATTACACGTAACTAATCTTAACTTTAACCCAAAGTACCATAAAACAGTCTATAAATCCTGTTTATTATATCCTCTGTACTCTTATATCCTCTGTGTAAACTATAACTGTGTATGAGATACAAATTAAAAGTGTTCAATTGTTTATTATCTGCAGAAGCTCATTCACACATCTGTATACTGAAACCTAATTACAGACAGAACACAAGCGTAAAAACCTAAATTAAGTAAAAAAATAAGTAAAATATAATATTTTAATACTGTTGAAGCAGTCTCTGCACTTATAATAATTTTAGACAAAATCCCAAGTTTGTGTGTCTCTACACATTTATACGCAGATATGTGAACACAATATACCGTTTACACACACACAAACACTGCAATGCCGACTTCGTGACAGATATTCTCCACTCATATATGTTGAAGGATGGCTTTAAATACACACTCTTAGCCATGTCTCCAAAGACTTCACAATAATAATAAATTCACTGGCATACGCAGAGAAACACAGATGCAGTGCAGTGATCGGTCGAGGGCCGTCGACGCCTGCAGACACTGTGAAATCACATCAAGGGCAAAGGCATTACACACTACACGCTATGGCAGTGACACATTCATTGTGTTCATAAAAAGATGGATTTCCGGAGAAATGCCATTTACATTATCTTCCATTTTCGCACTCTCAGCCTAAACTGTGCTCACAATGTTTAATTTGGCTCATAAAGGGACAGCCTGGAGCGTGTGTCACACCGAGTTCTGTGGAGCAGACCATGAGATGAAGGGCTTTTTTTTTTTTCTTAAATAAAAAGAGGGGGAAAAGAGCTGGCTTCAGCTGAAGTGGAGCTGATTTTGAGCTGTGATTATTATGCTGACTGAAGCCTGAGGCTAAAGATATTAGCTTTACTCTAACTTCTCTCTGGTGCTCAATCTGGGCTATTTTTTATTTATTTATTTTTTTCCAAAAAGTACCAGTAAGGTCATCTTTGTCTCACCAAGGAGTCTCGAGCAGAGTGGGCTATAACATAGATTAACAAGCTCATTAGCTTTCTAAAATTAATTATCTTCATTACGTGTCTTTAATGAGTAATGTCTCGGGTGAAGTATGTCCCGCAAACAATTACTGTGTGCAAATTTATCCTTCTCACCATCTACCTGTCATGGTACAGGCGACATACTGTACATCAACTTGGTTTTGAGGCAAAGACTATATTTTGAATGTTACAAAATAACACACACAATTACAATATACATAAAATATTGACAAATAAAATCGGCTGCTTTTAATGCTGAAGTTTCTCCAGTTAAAGAAATAGTTCAAACAAAAATGAAAAATTGCTAAATTAATTGTTTACACTGATGTCACCCAAGATGTAGATGAGTTTATTTATTAATCAGAACTCATATACATCTTTGATAGCCATTTTTGAGTGAAATATTTCTTTGAGCATCAGAACATGCATGTTACAACTAAGTATATATCTAAATTAATTTGGGATAGAGCTGTTTTAAATTATAATTAAGTGATATTAAAGAACAAGTTCACCTATGCTGTAACCTAATGTTCACTTAATTTAAATGCAACTATAAAAACATGAGTATTGGTAAACATTTACTTCAAATATCAGTTAATAAATTATATGGGAGTCAACTACTAACCCTAAACCTGTTACAATGATTTTTAGGATTGCATTTTTTGCTGGTTAAGTTTTTGAATGTAAAATTTGGAGGTTTTTTTATAATATAAAGCCCAAATTAAAAAGATTAATTACAGCCTGGGTCGTGTTTACCTCATGCCTCGGGTGGAGCGGTTGTTGTAGTTCTGCAGCAGCTGAGGCAGTCCCAACATGGCTTCAAACATTACAGCCAAAGAGCCCAGGGCCTCTACAAACAGGACCCAGTCCAGAAAGAGGAACGTTATAAAAGCACACAGCAGCGTGAAGGCAAAGCAGAACATCAGGTAGTCCTCAAAAGAACTCCAGCTCCAAAAATACCGAAGGTCCAAATCTGTTGAAGAGACAAAGAAAGGATTTAATTTACAGACAATGCGATACCTCTCTATAATACTACCCAAGAAAATAAGAAAGAGATCCTTTAAAGCATTTTATTATTAGTATGCATATCATAACGCTCAAGACCTCACACAAACTCTCTCACATATGAAAAGTTAAATGAGCTTTGAAACCTGTGTGCCTCTTTCTGCAGATCTCTATTATATAAAGAAACCCATTTACGACAACTCAACATTTCATTTACAATTTCCCTGAGAGCTCTGAAATAAATGACCAGGCCCTCCAGAGGAACACAGCCAAACATTCAGCAGTGAGGATTAAGCACTAGCATAAAATGAAGACAAAACCATGACTGTTCTCCAATCAGCTCAAAAAGAAACCATAAACATACGCATATATAAAAAATGTAGGGGATGCCAGGTTTATTTTTGGAAAACTTTAAGACTTAAGTAAATGCGGATATATTATATAACAAATATATTTTGTTATGTATATGCATTTATACATAACAAATAAAATGAATTAGTACATTTGTACATCGGCTCTAATGAATATCAAAGTGGAAATGGTATTTAGATGAATGTCAAATGTGGTACATGTTTTGTCCAGACTCTTAAGAATCAGTGAAGAGACGAACAAATAAGACAGGAGTGAAGACAGCTTCTTTGTCACATTGGTCATCTCTACATTAGTGATCACGAACCATGTGAAACATCCTGACATGATCAACGAGTACCTGTCTCTCGCCCGAACTGATGGCACAGGATCCTGAAATGAGCTGACATCAGCTCCAGAGAATTGATAGCTAAATAATAGCCCTATTTGTAACAGCTCTGACTGGAGCGTCGCGCTCAGCGGCGGAGAGCCCACAGACCACACGCTGTCATTTAGTAGCTTTTATGCTCTGATTTCTTGCATGCATCTACCTGACAGGCACCGGCACTGTAGTGTGGTCGCCGTGCCATCCGCTGTCGGGAAACATTTGCATGACTGTGTGGTAAAACAAGGGGCGAGACGTCTGGATGTGTGTTTGTGTGATTAATGCACCGTGTTATCAGAAAACTCCCGGCTTGAAATTAGAGAGCAGATAGGATCAGGATTGAAAACGCCTCAGAATCACAGAAATGGTAACTGCTAAGCTAGGAAGGAAAAGGTCTGTCCCCGACAACATGAAAGTATAGTTTTCATGAATTCATGTGATTTTGGTCCAAAATTAGCTTTTCTCTTCAAATTTTAATGGTAGTGTAATTTTGTATCATGTTACCATTCTGAAAGTGACACTTTACTGTTGACTAATCAGTTTGTGACCCTGCATTTAAGGTTAAATGGCTTTCTCTAGCGCACATCGGTGATGGATCACTGAAAGCTCCTTACTGTGATAAAACCAGTTGCTTTCTCGTAACCATTTTGGAAAATTAGACACTAAACACACTACTATGCAAATTCAGCTCTCTATAAATAAAACAATGCACAGAACATTTGTTTGGTGCACTTAATTTGTTATAGGCAGCATTAAATAAAATGCTCTAACAATTTCATTATTCATCTGGGTGCAGAATGCACATAAAAATATTCATAGTTCATAAATCCCACACCACATTTAGAACAAATTGCTGAGTATTAAGATGCAACACGTAGCTCATAAATGATAGCTCGAATCATATGGGTTGCTGTGCTATAATTTTTCTAAAGAAATAACGGAGGATTAAAAAACAACAACAGATTGACATTGAATGAGTCATCCAAAGTTTGGGACATGGAGTGTTTTTTTTTATTTTTTGCACTAGCAACACCCTAGAAGCAGTTTATAAAATGCCATCATTCTTCATCCAGGCTGATGTGCAAGCTATAACCTGTCATGCTCCAGAATGTCTTGTTCTCCACTAGTGGCATTTAGAATGAAACGGTCACACTTCAAAACAAAAGATAGAGCACAGCCTTTTCTTCTCAGATCTCTACAGATCAAACATTTCAATTACTAACATAGCACCCTTAAAGTCGGAAGTGTGCCTTAACCTTTGTGTGTCTGGTAGCACTAATCTCCTGAAAAAATATATCTGTTCTGTCGACCTACATCAGGGTGTCAGGCCAGCGATACAGGTTTAAGCTTTCTACTACTTCATGAGCCACTTCGGTCTGACCCTATAGGCCCTATGGCAGATGCTTGTCCAAGCTCTGTAATGTTTCTGGGCTCTGCTCATCAGCTAGACCCTTAAAGCTATTCAAGGAAACGGCGAAGTTCTCCTGAGTGTTTATTTATACACAAACTCTTTTTGCATCCATGATCATGCATATTTATTTGTAATTGCACATGCCTCTGGTATGATATGAATACCTTATTATGGGTTGCCATAAACAGTCATTGCAAGTCAAGAAGATATATTTTTTAAATTGTATTTCATGTATTTTCATGTATTGCATGTATTTCACACACACACACACACACACACACACACACGCACACGCACACGCACGTAAATATGAACAATATGCATGCATATTCAAATCTGATCTTTACAAATAGTACTACAAAAAAGATGACCAATAAGGGTGTATGCATGAAAGGTGGGCTACACCTGATTTTTTTCCACTGTAGCATTGTCACTTATCAGCCAATATGCAATATTTAATACTGATGCATCCAAAAGTCTAAATCATATACCTTCCCTAGAAATTACAACAAAAAAAATCATTCTTTAGGACAAAATCATCAAAAGAAAAAAGGAAAATACTAATAAATTTTACAAATCAAGTAAACATTTCTGCTTACTGGTGCTTAAAACTATGGGTTAAATGATGAACACTTAAGCAGCAAACTCATATGAATTCACTGTTAGATTCATATTTGTTTTAATAAACTTTGAGGAAAGATTTATTTTAAAATGGCATTTTGTATGTGTGTCAATTAAGCATTCAGAACCAGGTTACACTTAGGAAAAGACTTTTAATTTTTAATTTTTTAAGTGACAGATTTTTAATGTGCTGGAAAGATTGTTACATAAGATTCATTACTCTGCTGATGTGTGGACTATCTATGGTGGCTGCAGTAGGTTTCTGGGTTTTGAGAACACTAAAATTAAAAGCATGCTGAAGAACAGATGTCCAAAACTGCTGAATAATTCATAAAGCTGATAATGTTCAGAAATAGCCATGTTTGGTTCACACATATCAGTAACTTACAGATGCCTCAACTCCGCCTCCTAATTTGAATATTCAATAAAGTTTCTTTTCAGTTCTTTTTGACTGACATAATGACAAATGCTTAAACCTGATGCGCTTCATGAATATTTATACAATTTGGGGATACTACTTTGCATTGATGCTTAGTATGCATGCATTCAACATATTTTCTGTCAAGTGTGACGGTTCTATTAACATTAAGCAGTTTTTCTCTCTCTCACACACACTCACGTTTATCCATGATAAGCAGTACGAGTCCTAATGAACCTTCTCATCCTGTGTCTTTTTGACTGACAAAACTACTCTGAGCTGATCCACTCAATGAATATTCATGCAATAAAGTGTTACGCGCACCACTTTTCTGGATTTCATGCATGCGCACCCATAGCATGTGCATATTTCCTGCCAAGTGTGACCAGTCTATCTGCATTAACATCCATTTGGAGTGCACAGAATATTAATTAGCAACCTTGTGGGTTAATTAGTGAAGCGTTTTATCAAGAAAAAGGGCTTTTTAAAATGCATGTCACATTTGTGAAATGTTTTGGTGGGAATACGAGGAAACATCTGGAACAGGCACCAAGCAAGTCCCACACCGAGTGCCTCGACCCGAACGTCTCCACAACCTACAGGCAACCTTGCTGAGCCCTGACAGCCCTGATGCAACTTTACAGCAATACATCATTGAGAGATAGTTACAGTAGATGGTGGTTGCGCAAACTATGGTGTGATGGACTGCCTCAAGGTTTGCCCTTGGCTAGCTAACATTTTGTGTTGGAAATAGGTAATCGATTGAGATTTTACTTAAATAGAGACTTTAAATTAGATGAAAACAGATAATTAGGCAGGGGATCAGGAAGGGTAATTAAGCAGTTGACCCCAACGGGAGTCACTAGAACAGCATGAGCTGGGAAAACACTTCAGCATCTAGAGGTCGAACATCTGTGTGGTGATGCTGGAGAGATGTCACTAGGGGTTTGAATGCCTGACAATACAAAGTCGGATGATTAATTTAACCTTAGTAATTCACAGCACTGCAGTGTGACCTTCTGTGATCTAGGGCTGAACGATATGGACTATATATCTCGATTTTCATGCCAGATATCTCGATATCGACACGATACGATATGACTACACACTAAAAAAAGTTGGGTTAAAAATAACCCAACTAATAACCCAACTATGGGTTGGTATAGCACCTTCCCAACT
>JAUCMT010000039.1:19635328-19674310 GCA_032357475.1 Enteromius thamalakanensis | reverse complement strand
GTCGCATCCTCATCTCGGAAATTATGGGTCGCTCCCAGAAGTCATCATTGGTGGCGTTTCATTGTAAACGGCACATTCACTGACAGTCTCCTCATCACTCCAGTTCACACGTTACGTCTTTTGAAATGTCTTTGTTTTGAAGTTCTTGATGTTAACGTAAACTTCTCACCGGCTGCTGTTTACACCATGTGCGATTCCTGTTAGTGACTTGATGTAATGCTCGCTGATTTCTGATTGGCTGTCTGTTGCTAAGTGTCCAGCAGCAACACGCAAACACCGCTCCGTTTCACACTGAACAAACTTCAGTTTTTGGGTTAACGCTGCAATTGCGGTGCTAACCATGCTCCGGAGCTGGGTTTCATAACCCCGGGTAAAATGCGGTGCTAACACCGCTTTCAAATTACAGGTGTGAAACGCGTCTATACCCGGGGTTAAAAGCGGTGTTTAGAATGCAGATAACCCGGGGTTAAGCACAGTGTGAAAAGCCCTTATGGCAAAGACGTAACACTTGTAACCAGCAGCACAAATGCCCATTCTCTATTATCTAGAGGACATAAATATTAGTTAATTCAGGAAATTCTATCATAATTATTATCATCCTCACGTTGTTGTAAATCTAAATTAGGTGATAAACAGAAAAAAAAATTATTATTACCTGATATCGTGCTGCTTGCACCAAGATTTAGAATTCAAGAGTTTCCAAAAAGACAAAAAAAAAAGAAAGGGGGTTTATGACATGGCAGTGATGCAACAACATTAGTAGGTCATGTAATAGGAATTGCATCAGTTACAGTATGTCTACGTACTGTAAAAATAATATCCATATTTAATGCTGGACATTATAATAATGTGAGATCTAAATTCACTAGCATTTTAAGTAAATTATTTATTTTAGGTTTTAGTGTAATTTCTTAAACTCGTCAAAGAGGAAGAGTCTTTTCTACAGAAACACTTTCCAACAGTTACGTAAAGCTAAATGTCCTGCTTCACCTGAGCCCATTGACTTTTAACAGGCCACCTAGAGAGTGCCGTGAGTTTTGTAGGGGGTAACTGTGAATAGATGGGGGAAGTCACATTAGAAGAAGCGGCAATGACTCCATTGCAATATGATTGGATAAGACTTGGTTATGATCGGTTGTGATTTGTTCATATTATAAATGCCGTCTCCTGTGTTTGTGCACGTTCCACATTCACAAATCAGTCAAAAGTAAACATAGCCCACATTTGGATTTAACCACTTTTTTAATATTTAACGGTAAGCCTTGAAATTGCCTGAAAACATGCTCTGTGGGAGTTTTTAGTGAATAATCAGCTTGGTGAAATCTGAACATAAGTTTACAAATAAAATATAATGTTTATATGGTTACTACCCTGAGTAATTATTATGGGATAAATGTAAACATGAAAACACCAACTTTATAAGATTCATACGTGGATTTAATAAATACAATATTGATTAATGTAAAAATATAAAAGCGATTTTTACTTTTCTGTAAGTCATGTTTTTTTAACCAAGAAAATGTGATTGGGACATGAACTTTCATTTGGTCAAAAAATGGGTCCTCATTTCAGAACAGCACTACTGATAAACATCTCAGATATTTAGCTGTTATCGGTTACTTGTCATAACTGAAAAAAAATAAAAATCTTGCCTGATTGGCCAGAATATCAATATCTCTGCTTAAAGTTAAAGACATCAGTAAGAAAAAACAATCAAAGATTAATTCTGCTATAGTACCTGCAATTGCACTTATCCTAAACACAGTTTTGTAGCTAGTTACAAGTTAAGCTGCTCTCTGATTACGTCCTGTGACACCCAGTTCTGGCGGGACTCTAATGTGCAGTAATTACCAAATGCTAAGAAGTGCATAAACACGCCTCCCTCCCAGTACACTTTCATTGACCTTGTTTTCCTAATTGCTGTCTGCACTGCACAGGCACAAGTGTGGGCAGCCCTACAGTATATTGAAACAAGAAATTCATTATCCACTGAACCCTCAATAGTATAATTAAGTACTAATTAGGTCAAAAGGTCATGATACATCTAAGTGAACATTTTTAAACAAGTGCTTGCTGCAAGGGCTATGCAGCAGATCACCCGAAAGGAAACAAACAAGCTGACACAAAAATGCTCACAACAATTTTTGAAAGCCCTATAATAATAGAGCCATTGTCTCGTCACTTGAATTCCTCTCTCGCTCGTTCTCAAGATTGACAGTCGGGCAAGGGGCGGAGACTGTGCTCAGTGAAGCGAGCAGGGGCTTCCGTGTTATAATAAAACAGTTAAATTGGATTTGTTCATATGCGGGAAGCGAGTTGTCTGGATTAGCATATCAATGCCTTTACACAAATCGTATTTTCAAGAGCATTGAGCACTAAGCAGCACGAAATTAATTCTGCATGATACGCCCCGAGGCCTTCTGGGATGCTGTAAGCTTCAGAACTGTTCCGTACTCATAACCTGACACCCATCCCTCCTAGAGCCTCCACAAATGCGCAAGCGTAAAAGATAGTGGTTAAAGACTGAACTAGGCTTACAAGTGTCAGAGAGGTTTACCTTCCTCCAGTCCCTGAAGAAGTTTGTGCGGAAAACCTCTTTTGTGGTGTACTCGTGATCCAGCATCTGAGCAAAGAAAAGAGCCACTTCCTCAGCTGGCAGGCTGAGCTTCACTGGCTTTCCTATAACAAAACAGAACATATTTACTAACTTTAAGAACTTTAGAAAAAGAAAAAAAAAAACAGCTAACAACAATCTATGCATGCATTTGGTTGAATTATGTACCATTAATATAGTGTATTTTTGATAAATATGCAGTAGATGATTTGTATATTGAAAGTCAATATAAAATGTTTTTGGATGTCAAATTTTTATCAAAATGTCATTTTTGAGAGTGTTTAAATTAATTTAACATTGTATTGATAGAACCAGGCACACATTTGTTTTTCAATCCCACTTTAATAAAACTATTTAAAAATATTGTTAAATAGTTTTTTTTTTAGATCTGCTGAAGATTCATATATTAATTTCATACATAATGAGGCCTAAACTCAATTTGTATTTTATACTTGTAATATTTTATAGGGATGTAACTGTATTGTAAATACCGCCGTACCGCAATCAAATTTTTTTTCGACAATACCGTGGACACATGACTCAATAAAAAGATAGGTCTTTTGAGAAAAAGTTTGCTCAGGCGAATGGAGCAAACAGGAGGTTGCGGGAACTACAATTCCCATCAGCTCAAGCGTGCCCATTATTCTTTTCAGTCTGTTGTCAATACAGATCAGTGTTGCCAACTAAGCAATTTTGTCTCTATATTTAGAGACTATTCAGACCCCCTTGACGATATTTTTCCCTAAGAGCCAAAATAAGAGCCAAAATCACAGCATAGCCATTGTCTATATCTTATGCGTACTTGGTTTCATTATTATGAATTATAAATATAATTATAAACTACTATAAAAAAAGGATTTTAATCTAGATTAACATCTTGTAAAGTAGAGCAGGGCTTATAATGGCGTGCATTTCAGTCACTATTTCATTCATTCCCTTTTTCTGACAACAGAAACCATTAAAAATATCAGTGAAAACAGTAATATTGAGAATTATGGGGTATTGAATAACATTATGTGACCACAGAGAAACAAGATAATATGACACACTGATGTAATGAATATGCAAATTGAAATATGATGGCATCTAGCAATCTAAAGCAGGTGTTAAATCAGATGTGTGGAAGGTTTAATATTTTTTGTTATTAAAATTGAAAAAGTTCCTGTTTCAAAGTTTACAGATAGATGGCT
Organism: Enteromius thamalakanensis; assembly: GCA_032357475.1. NCBI lineage: Eukaryota > Metazoa > Chordata > Actinopteri > Cypriniformes > Cyprinidae > Enteromius > Enteromius thamalakanensis. The sequence continues at coordinate 19,670,506 of JAUCMT010000039.1, read as the reverse complement.
AATGTGTGTGCCACATTGTGTGTTCAGTGTTCATGTAAACTGTTTAATAAACACTTCTGGCACTTTTTTTCTCTTAAATAGATTAGTTTTTCATGTAAATGATTCAATAAATACCGTACCATGCCATTCATACCGAGGTATTACCGTACCGTGAAATTTTGATACTGTTAAAATTAATTTAAAATTATTAAATTCACATTCACAAATAGAGTGATTCCTCCTCCAAGGCCTGATGGGATAATGTAGTGTAAATCAGACATACCTTATCTATAAAAACAATAAATAAATGAATAAAATAAACACTGAACTCTTTCCTCGTTAGCAGTGCACAAAGAGAAAATTCACTATTCAGATTAAAAATCATATCTTCTTCCCCCAAAGCTGAATGATATAAGATTTTATTCATGCCTATAGAAATAATCGCATGCACATTTAATAATTAGTTTACACTAATCCTAAATATGAGCATTCTAATAACTCCCTGGTTCATTTGTTTATGAGCTTATTTCAAAAGAGCATAAAACATAAGAGTCAAAAGCAAATAAACACAACATGATTTGCACAGATCTACTATAGAAGATTACTGAAGGTTTTTATAACCACGTTAAGATGAGTCAGACTTGCGTTCCCACAGGACACACTAGCACACCCTGCAAAATAGGACTTTAAATGCATCACCGAGAATCATGGCCTAGGACAAATATAATCAAAACTGCATTTATAGCCTACCGTTCAGAGAGTCTCGGGTACAAAATCCAAATACGTCCCCCTCTGGGTTATTGTACCAAGATTAATGGCCTGGGCCTTCCAAATGCACTTATAGTTTAAGAAACGCCTCTCAATGGTAAATGGCAGAGTGGCTATTAATAGAGGAAGCTGACCTTAAAGTTTAGCAAAGAGATTAAAGACTCTTCCTTGCTCTCGGGAGTACGCCTGACACCAACGGAGGAACAGGTCAACCTTGAGCTGGGCTGTGTGCCCAAACCGAGAAAATTAAAGGGAAAAGCAACGAAACCAACTGCTTTCTGACCAAAATCTCATGCTTTTAAACATGTTTTGCCTTGAAACGTATCCATGTGATGCATCAGTAACACAGACACAGATCCTTATAACTGATTACGTACCGTTATAGTAAAACTTGACATCATCTGGAAGAGGTTGATACTCGGGAGGGAAATACGGCCCTTTGTGCTCTAGGAACTTCCATTTAATTCCATTCTCATATTTCTCTTCTTCCCACCTGTGAAAGAGTCAAGAAGTTGAGAAAAGTAGAAGAGAGACAAACAAAACCTCTAGGCTAAAATCGGTCTTTTCTTCCATACAGACAAGAGAACTTACCATCTCCATCTTTGTTTCTCTTCCTCTTCTTTCTTCTTAATCTTGAGAGCCCTGGCTGCCTCTATCTCTTCCTTTGTTTTTTTCTTCTTAGCGGAGACAGAATGCCCTCCTTCCTCTTTTATCACCTTTGAAAGGAAATACAGAGTCATCACTGCACATTTTGGGAACAGTGTCTGCATTTTGCAGGACTTTCAAATCTTAGCAAATTGACATGACCTTGGTGGTATATTTAAACTAGCAGAATTCACAACATTTAACAACAATATGAACATCTCACTTACATAACTATATAAACCTTTGGAACAACATTGCACCCCTAAACTTAGGAAGATTAACACTCAAATCAACAAGTATGAACTGTGAAACTGTAAAAACAGGATGTATGTAATAGTGATTTATTAATTCTAGCTGTTGATAATTTGGTTGAAACACAAAGGTATAGTATCTCAATGGATGAATACAATTGTGACAATTGGCGTTTTGCTAGTTAAATAAAAAGCTTTTCTCGTTGAGATACTGGTGGATCCACAGGAGACAAAAAACATTTACTAAAGATAAAAGTACTTCGAAAAAATTGAAGCGCACAGAATTACGGTCTACAGTGGGAAAATAGAAACCACACCTGACCAGAATGAACTCCTGAGGGGCAGTGTGGACTCCATCTTTTCACAGTACACCAAAAACAAAACTGTAAACGGTTTCTCCTGGGAATAAGATTTTGAGCTCTGCAAGAGGGAAATGTTCTTCAAAACTGCTCTCCGCAGAACTAAAATTACTATTAATGGTAGAGAGCAACAGGTGTTGAACAAAATGATGGCTTTTCCCTTTGTGACATGTTTTTTTAAATCCATTAAGTTGGAGGGTGATTGTAAAGTTGCCGTTGGCCTGCATTTTAGACGAATAGCAAAAGTTCAAAATCACAATCGTTTGATTTGTTAGAAAGAAAAGTGCAAACATGCCTATTCATCACGTGAAATGAAAAATGTCAACTGTCAAGACTACTTTTTGTACTACTACTACTTTTAAAGAAATTTATATTAAGTCAACCCTGCGTGGTACAGAATTACAGTTAATGCCAAATGTACTGATGAACGGTTCCTCAGAACTTTCTGGCTGTGCCTTTTTGTAGCTAATCTCAGCATGTGTTTTTTTTTTAAAGATTATAGGTTTTTAAATAACCAATTGTCACCCAGTTCTTCTCCCTATGATCAATATATTGTTAATGCACCGTGGTTAATGTTAAAGCTCACCTTTTCTTTTTTTTCCTTGGATTTTTTCTTCTTCGCTGTTGCTGCGGTTCCCTGTCCCTCTTCTGCAACTTTATTTTTCTTCTTCTTCGGCCTTTAAAAGACAGGAAAATAGTTAAGATACTTCCAAAAATATAACACCTCCAATTGTTTAAATAATAGCATATATTTATTATACACCTATCATATCCAGTGGTTTGTGATTAATGCACATGAACACTTTCATGGTGAGCATTTTAGGCAAATCTGACAGTCAATAAAAATTCCATCCAGGCAAATAAATTAAACTGAAGGTAGACAAACTATTGCAAGGTCTCTCAAATCCATCCTAAAATGCCACTTTACATTCAAATTACGTAAAAACACATTTATTCAGGAATAAAATGCATTTTAGAATGTTGGTGAACCTCCAAATATACAAAACAATGTGAATTATTTGACTAAAGACTAGACATAAATTATTAAATATCCAAGCTGCTCTTTTCCATATAATGAAAGCAAATGATAAGCTGTCCATGACACTTTTCACAGTCACTGTATAGTCCAAAAGCAGCTTTACCATTCAGCTAAACATCTCCTTTTTTTTGATAGAAAGTCATACAGCCAGGTTTAGAAGGCGTGTAAATCTCTTGGTGGTTTATCCCTTTATGTAAAAACTGACACCGCTTACACAAGCAGCTGTATAAACATGAAATAAACCAATTAGGATTTGTTATTGGCTTATTCATTCATTGCTATGCCTAGAAAAAGCACACACTTACAAAGGCACTTCAGAGGTAGAAGAGGGACCATCCGTGTTATCCGCCTTTCTTTTCCTCTTTTTCCCTTTTCCTTTTGTTAAAAAGTCTGGATCTTCCTCTGGCTCTTCCTTCACATTCACCTGAGAGCTAAAAGAGACAAACAGGCAATAAAACACATCTAAAAGGCTGTAAGAACTTCAGTCTAAAAAAGCCCCAAAAGGACAAATACACATTGACCAATGACAATGACTAAATTACGGTGATTACACAATAATGCTTAATGGCCACTGATGATAATTATATAATTACAGTAATTATGCCCAAGGATAATTGCGGAGAGATGCAAGCTTCAATTTCCATAAAGCATGATTCAGATGTGGCGCGAGGTGAGCAGACCAAATCAATTAATTACAATTACCATAACAAACGACTCAATTCAGCGGAGAATATTCTGGGAGAGATTAAGTGTAAAAGAACACTCGGACAGCTTCAGCAGTTTTAGAGTCTGACCTCTGTCGTGTAAATCAACCTCCCACCTGCAATCACCGGCAGGACTTGATTTACAAAGCGTCTGATTGTCTGAAGTCCCTGATTAGAGACGTACTGTTCTTATCTGGAGACAGAAACAGTCAACGAGAGATTTTAGATGGTCCAACTTTGCTAAAAATCTTACATATGAAATTTACTTCTGCATGTGAAATATCACTTCATGTTAAATGTTTGCTTGCTCAGATTTGTGCCTCAGGCTCAATTCTATCCCCACCCCCAGGAACCCCCTCCCACCCAGTCCGATCTGAATGCTTTTCACTTATTACTTTTCTGACATGCCACAGCTTTCTTTCCAATAAATAAATTAATTTTCTGAAAGACAGCCAATGTAGCGAGAAATCGGAATGGATATTGTCCAGAACTGCGCACATTCAAATCATCAGAATTAATTTTCATCAACTCCAAAGGCAAGAAAAAAAAAAGTATGATTGCATATTTGAATCATAAATGGATTAAAACTCATTTCCAAGTGCAGCTGCTGATCAGAAGCTTGGCCCACCCCGGCCTCACACTATTTACCAGCCAATCACAAAATTGTTATGATATTCAGTCGAGCTTCCTATACTTTTCGTTGCGTGTATGAAATCCCGCCCACACCCACAAACCGGCTAATAATGTATATCATTTTATCATTTTAGTTGCTACCTGCTAGTCTCAGTGGTGCAGGAGTATACGGCGAATAATCAGTCTTTTCTTTATCAGTCGGCTCCCCTCTGATGCGCATTCGGTAGTGTCTTCCCTTTAAATTTGATTGATGAAAATTATGTAGCAATAACATATTGATGTTTGACGCCGTGAAGGATAGTGTATGCTGTTATGTTTTTTAAAAGATCGGCTTAAATGGGTGCTATGAAGAAATAAAGTCAAAACAGATTTATACTATTCCAAATTGATACTGAATTATTAAAAAGACTGGACTATTCATTAGGTTTCATTTTTTATACCAGATTTTTATATCCCATTGCAAATACGTATTGGTTTTCCTACATGATAAATTATGAAAATAACCAATCACAAGAGCGGAGAGATCTGACATTTGATCCTTGCCTCCAAAGTCTCAAAAGTCTCAAAAGTCTACTTGACAAGCGAGCAGGGGTTGAGCAGTTGAGAGAGCGTAGAGCGCCGAGCGAGCGCTAGAGCAATTCTCGCGAGAGTGCATTTTTGCATGCGCACAGTGCTCTGTGCTCTCACTGTGCAGAAATACTCCCTCCCGATAGATTTGAAACTATTTAATCGCCATAGTCACAGGTATGATACGTAGATAACAGAAAACCACTTAGCGGCCCATATGATTTTTTTCCCAAAGTGCTTGTGCTGCCCCCCATGTGTCATTAAAAAAACACCACCCCAGGTGGCTGTCCTGTTCGGCCATGCCTAAAACTGCCACTGGCAGAACTGGCTACTAAAAATACCATCATATGTGACACAGCGATCTCACTGTACCTTCTGTCACCGCTGTCTTCAAAGTCCATGCTCTCTTCTTTAAGCGTTTTCATCTGGGAAAAAATAAAAAACGACACATGACAATGATGGAATATTATGTATTGCCTTCCCAAATACTATACTAATATTATATTCAGATGCTGGATTGCTTGATGCATATTGGTATTTCTCACTGTTCCCGTACATTCCATTAAATTAATAGGAAATGGTATTACGTATCCCTGTACATTGTTCTAATGCAAACACCCTATGCATGTAAATGGTTATTTTTAAAGTGGGGAATTTCCCCTGCTAATTAAAAAAACAGTTTGCGAACATCAGATGAACATGATATACAGATGACATGACCTCAGTGTCAAATTACAAAGTGCTCACTCTTAAATCTAAAGAAAGATGTATGCTTTGTATAAATAAATTTAATTTTTTCGCCTTGTACTGTTATACATTGTTTATATAATTTTGTCATAGTTTGTTGGTTAAGAATTTTGTTATAGCTTTGCTTTTATTCGCGCAGTACGCTAACTGCACGTTTCAGCAATGATTTCGTTAACAGTATTGAAGCAGGTAATGATTTAAATGTTTGTTAAATTAATTATTAATTTAGATGGTAATGTTTGTAAATTTGCGAGAAAATTGGCGAAAATGTTTTTGATTTTAATCCCATTTCTTCAATTATTAATTTTTAGGGACTATTGTGATAGAGAATCATTATTACCAAAAAAGAATAGTAGCTACTACTATCACAAAGCTTTCAGAGAATCATTTTATAAAGTCAAAAATGTGTGTGAATAAAATTTAAGTAATGTGAGACATAATTTCCACTGTTAAACACTTCTTTTTTTTTTTCAAACTACTGTAGCCTACCTGAAAATAAAACAACATGCATAAACAACCACCATTACTTAAAGGACTACTGCTTGTCTTACTCTCGGTTCTGAAGCAGCTCCATCTTTACTCTAATATGAAAACAACTGAGTTCATTTTGAGTCTTACATTAAACTAGCATCCAGTCTTGTTGGTGACCCGATCATGCAGATCTGATTATCATATCAGGCCTCCATTCAAGACTTTTTATGCAAAAGTAGCTTTAGTATATACAAAAATTAAATTTTTATAAAATGTATGTATATAGTGTATATAGCAGTATGCTCACAATGTTGTTGAATTTACAGATTTTAAAGCATTTATAAATGACCTGAACAAATAAAATGAATACCAAAGAAACGAAAATGAACAGCAAACTTCACAGTTAAAATAAAATTAATAAATAAAATGTAATAGAAGATATTTTTGATCACCAAGGTTGCATTTATTTGAGTAAAAATACAGTAAAAAAACAACTTTAAAACGTATTTATTTCTCCAATACTCGAGTGTTCAGTGTGACACGGTCCGTCACAAATAATCCACAATGTCAATTTGATGCTCAAAAAACATCTTGTCTTATTAACAATGTTGAAAACAGTTCCCTAATATTTTGTTGAATCCATTTTTTTTTTCAGAATTATCATGCTAAACAGATCAAAAGAAAGGCTTTTTTGGACTTTTATAGTCACTGTTGATTATATATAAAAAAAAATCTCTATATACGTTAAAAATGTTAAATAAGTTCTAAGCAACCTACATACTGACTTGACAAGGACATTCCTTTATAATTCCATCTTGTTCCACTGTGCAAGCACCACTAAACCACTGTATTAAGATGGCAGGTAATAAATAAAGAATAGGCAATATACTGAAATATCAAAGAGATGAAGAAGCTCCAGAAGCCGCATTATGCTAATGTAAAGGTGCAGGGGGAAAGTAGGGCTATTTGTGGGTTTGACGCACCATAGGGAAGCCCAGTCTAATCAATGGCTTACAACCTGCTATCAAAAAAAGCCATCCAGATCACTCAAGGCCAAACCCGGAGCCCAGAGCTGTCAAGGAGAATCATATTCCTCCACAAAAATATCATAGTGGCTGAAAGTAGGTTGCATTAAAGAACAAACTTGCATAATGGAAAAATACTATTACTACCATTTTGCAGATAATGAGCGTTTTCGTGCAACCGCCCTGAAGATGGAAGATTGCATTGTTTGCTTGGCTCTGCATTTCAATCTATTCTTGTTACATCTAGGTTTCCGCAACCTATGAATCTGACATTCTGATCACAGAATTGATTGCGCGCTGACTAAATGCTTTTAGGTTATGCTCCATGTAGCAGTCGGTTCTTGTTATATTTGGGTCTCTGTAACCTACTGTACGAAGCTGGCTCTGAATGATATGTCTGCATAAATATTCCTCTACAGCAAAGCTAACAGGGCCTCTTAATTAAGCCGGACTTGAAGAGAGAATCCCAGGGGCATGACGAAAGAAAATGAATGGTGACATTGAAAAACTACCTTCCTGTGTGTTTTCTCCTTCCCTTCGTGCCGAGGCTTGCCTTTAGCCTTTGCTTTATTTTTCTTGGGCTTTACTCTGCGGAGGAACAAAAAGAAAGAGATGATGAGAGAAATATGAGACAAAAGACAAACGTATATGAGAAAAGAAGGAGGGGTGGGAATAGATGAGACGAGGGGGGACATAAAAAGGCCATTAGTGCTGAAGAGTTCCGAATCCATATTAGCGCTTTACAAATAAACTTCTCCCTTCACTGGAGTGTGTGACAGCCTGCCAGCAGGCCTCGTCACAACAGGCTGCTGTCAGCAACACTTACAGGTGTCTAAGTCTTTCATCAGATTAATTACAAACGCCAGAAACGGATGAATGTCCCCGGCGTTAGTGTGCCCATATAATGCATTAGATATCAAAGTAAAATAATTTATTCATAAAGAAGATGGAGTACAACTCTCTGAATAATGAATGCAAGCTCTTTGGCACTCACTTCACACTTGGTTAGATTTACGATTTCTGGTGCACATCATTTGTTTGGGAGGCTCAATTTGTCTCCATCTTTCGCAGTAAGGCGAAAGGCGTTTCCTGCTGCAAAGTGCAGCGCTGTGTATAATAATGTGCAGCTGTTGTTTGTGTTGCCATTAAATCCTGCTTATTCTCAGATGAATAACAAATATTTAGCTCACTTGTACACTCATATACAGACTTCACAGATGCATTAGGGGTGATGTGCGAATCTGAATAGAGTGCGTGCCAGCAAAGCAGAGTTACTGCATGGAAGTCATTCAAGATCAAGGGCTTCTTTTACCTTCAGTAGCGTGTTTGAAGATGCGATCGGACATGCAGTGCAACATTTACTGTATTTGAGATGCATGAAGGGCCTAACAGCTGTAAGTTACTTACACAAGTGCATCTCCACTCGAGCCTGGATTATCTTTTAACTCCGTTTCCACGGCTTTCACGGAGTTAGAGTCTTCTGCCATCTCTAAAATGCGATGCCAACAATGCAACTGAATTCACTGCTGTATTGATTCAAATTTCAATGAAAGCAGACCTTATGCCAACCAGGCGCCTTAATAGGATCAGAAACGTCACAAAATAAATTCACCAATTAAACAAGCATGCTAAAACAGTACTATTTCCTCTGAGATGTGAATACAATCAATAATCATTAATGTAATACCTGCAAATCCGTGTACTGTGCGGTTGTTATCAATCCGCGTGGTTACAGACAGTCACTGGTTTCAGGTTTTGACGTCGTTGCTAATTTATAGACCAGCTTATGCTATATTTCCAGCGTGTTTGTAAAATCACCTGATGGGGTAATAAATGTACATTTAAAATGTGTATTAAGTAGTAGCATGTGTGCGTTTGAAATAAAAATAAAAGCTGATGTAAACGTTTTTATACCAGTAGCGACACCAAACGGAACTGTTCAAAAACTGCTTTCCAAACAGGTTTCCCCAAATATTCCCATTGGTCGGGCAACAAGATATTCCCGCCTTAAGCCCACGCCATTGGTTGATTTTGAAAGATGGGCGTCTCTATGTTTTCTGATTTGCTAACACTGCTGTTACTAAAGCAAACGCGATTTTTCACAGTAAAGCTAATAAGAATGAAGACCAGAGGGATTTCTAAGGAAATGTTATTTAAAATAATATTTATTAATAGACTGAATTATTTTAATATAGTTGTTATTTCTGATGACTCTGTTCCATCACAGTCACCGCATGTGAGTACAATCTACAATGTATTTTTCTGGACATAAAAAAGGAATAATGTAATTAAATATAATAATTTGCATAAGGTTGCAGAAGAGAAAAGTCACATATATTGTTATTTTGCAACTTCACGTTCCATACACTGACAGATTGTATAGAATTAATTTATTTGTTTATACATAAATACATCTGTCCTTCCCTACCAATTAAAAAGACATTTTATAATGTATTTTTAAAGGCTTACTCCCTACTTTTTAATTTGTAGGAACATGCTTTATTTGCATCACAAAAACAAACAAGGAAAACATAATTCAGCGTTGCACAGCTGAAAGCATGCGAAACAGAACAACATTAATAACGAAAAATAAAAAGGAATAACAAAAAAAAGAAAAGAAAAGAAAACAACAACGTAAAACATTCAGCTGTGTTCTGTGCTGTCAACATACAACTGTGCGCGGGTCCTTTAAGAAACCCCGGAAGTAGATGTGAATTGCAACACTATACAAGGTTTATTTTGGTGCGTGTTTGTCAGGCGCGCAATGACATCTTTCCACTTAAGTACAGCCGCGCGCTCTTTGCTAAAGTCTTATCGACACAGAGCATTGTTAAAAACGGACCAGGGACTTAGAGTGTGGGAGTTCAGAAACATGTATCCATGTACTTCCATCGCAGTGCACAACAGCATGGAGGAGATCCTGAGAAAGACCGTGGCCCCATTGCCCACCTATGAGATGAGAGAAAAATCTCCACCTCCACCTGAATCCAACAGTTTGGAGTTCATGCACTTCTACAAGAGTTTAGAGAGAGAGCAAAAGCTGGAGTTTCTCGAGAAGCTGTCTCATGATTTTGGGGTAGATCACAGGTGGGCTTCAGACCTGGCGGCGAAGTTGCTGGACACTCAGAGTCGGGATGTGGCCACCATCCTGCAGGTGGAGGACAGGTTGCGGTACAGTTTAACACCCCGGTACCGACAGTTGCTCACGCACACCAGCAAGGTTCAGGGCGGGGTGAAGTTTCTGGTGGACCTCAGGGCAGATCTCATCGAGTTCACGTCCTCAAAAATGAGTGACAGCCCGCATATGAGGGTAAATATACATCATTTTATCGTTACAGTAACAGTTATGTAATACGTAGATGGGGTCATTTCACCCGTTTCCAACTTTTAAGTTAATATCCCACAATACAGGCATAAAAAAATTAAATCCTGAATTGCAAAATGCACAATTACAATTCTGATAGGAACAATCAGTGAGCTATGACCTTTCAATTGCAAGGAAACAGTCAGAATTGTAAGATTTTATTTTATTTTTTCAGTGGCAAAAAGAAAAAGTAGAGGTTTTACTTTGCATCTTGCGATTTTGTTTATATATTCTGTCTTTATTCTCAGAATTGGAAGATAAAAGTCAGAATTGTGAGGTAAAAAGTTATATTGCATTAACTATCGTTATGGGTCAGAATTATGATTAAAAACATATTAAATAGAGTTGCATTCCCAGTTTACATGTTAACCTTGTTAACCATTACAAATTAATTTTATTACCTTCTATCACTTGAGGAATTGGGTCTCTTTTCTTTTGTTACAGTAATTAACTGTTTACTGAAAATATGATGTATTTGTAGAAACATCAGCATTATGGCTTGTAATAAATGCTATGCAGGTGCCCATGTCATGGAATGACCTTTTGGCCTTTTCGGTGGTTTGAGTGACTACTGCATTCCTAACATCAGCTTTGGTTATGACATGGTATGAGAACTTGTGATGTGCCCTTTCCCCTACTTTATATCCTGGCGGTCTCTGATTTCGCATGGCTGGTTGTGTTTGCAGCCAGACGACCTTTGTCCCACATTGGTGAACGTCACAGGCTTCAGCTGTGACATAGTTTTTAATGTTTTGGTTCCAAATATACAGATGAATTTATTGCATGACATCATGGAAACATGCCTGTAGTGCAAACAAAGTCTGAAGTGCCTTGCATTTCTTTCCTATTATACCTTCTCTAAATTTGTTACTCTATTTTTTTTAATCCATTAAATAAGATTTTCTTAATCCATTAAACAAGATAAATGATTTTTAAAATTATTGTAATTTTGGTGAATTTGATTATGCTTTCACCTGCGTTTTACACATTTACCAGGTTCAAATTTTGTTCAGCAGAATTTCAAAGATACCTATAGATTGAGAAAATAGTCTGTCTGGGCCCGTTCATACTGACAACAAGATTTTTATTAGGATTCTAGCCTAGGCTCTGGTTTGGCCATTCCAGAAAAAAACTTTCTTTTTATGTCCCCCAAGGCATTTCTTAGGTTCTGTGTGTTATTTTTCAGCTGAAACATCCTGCAAACAGAACTCCCCAAGGATTTGTCTGTATTGGCCTCATCTGTAGATGGCAACAATCATAAAATGCTAGGTGTCCATCTATCTATCAGCTGGCAGAACATTGAAAATATGTATGTCTGGAAAATTGCTAGATGACAGAAATGTATACTGGAAAAATTAGACCTAAAACAACATGCTATGTTGAATTAGGTATATAAATGTTACCTGTATGTTGGGCTGTTTACATCCCAAGTAGATTTTACCAGACCAAAACAGAAAAAGGTCCAAAAGGTTTCCAGTTCGTGGAGCCAAGCAAACTTCAGTTGTGATGCCATCTGTCTTTTTCAAAAGTGAGCTTCAGTTGCTCTAGCTCTGTGAAGTGCAAAGAAACCATTGAACTCTGGGCAGTTTCCTCCATTTCAGTCAAAGAGATGTTAGTGTTGTAGACAGCCTCTGGGTCACTTGCACAGCACCTTGTCCTGATGCTTATTTTGAAGGCATTCCAATCTCAACTTCAGTGTTTTCCCCCCATTTTGTTACAAAGGGCTTCACAGCGATTCTTGAAAAGTTTGAAGTCTTTTATAGCCTACTCCAGGTATTTTTTTTCTAACGTTATTTCAAAGTTTCACAGGCAGCTCTTTGGCCTTCATGGCAGCAGGAATGATCTGATCTGCTGTTTTAGTAATGAGACTTCAATGTCAGCATTTATTGTGGACTTGAACAGGTGCATTGAAAATAAAAAAAATGGCTGAATCAGTCATTCTAGGAAATTTCACATTACTATTAAAAAGTAGTATATGAAACAGTACCCATATGCAAGAATAATTATGTTTCCTCTTGAGCTTACACTATTATGTGCATGTTTAATTATGAGAGTGGTGTTCAATAATGAATAAAAAATTGTCCGGAAAAAACAGTAATATGTTTTTAGTTAAATTTGTTTTATATGCTGCAAAATAACAAGATTAATATAGTAATTTGCTATTCCACAGTATTAACTTTATGTAGAGTGGACATTATAAAGAATTACCTAATAACATTTCATTTAAAAGGTTATAATTTGACTTTGGAGAGTGGGAAATAATCAATGAAAGCTGAATTCATTCTAAAAGCACCATTGATGTGATGTCAAGCTGACATTCAGCCAAGCGGTAATTTGGTCACATGATCATTGTGTATTCTGCACTTCATTTAAAAGCCTTTTTACCTGTTAGTGAGTGTTAGCAAAGCTCTCAGCTGTGGCGTCCCATGCTTCTCGCTCTCTGTAATAATATTGCATTACTGCAAATCCCTAAGGTACGCTTCAGAGAGACTGTCTGGAACACCTCCAGACCATCAGAAATGATTCAGTGTCATTAATACGGCTATGAGCTAGAGACAGTGGGGTAATATAGCAGTCAGTTGCAGGGTCGTTTTTGAGTCAACCCCAAAATCAGTTGACCCTTTGGCAAGCTTAGTTACCTCAGACAAGCTTTACAAATTGTCTTGTGAACAGTGCAAATTTCTGTAAAATGCATTTAGAATGTAAAGGATATTACTTGACTGGACTGCAATGAAGTGTGATATTAAAAATAATCTTTTTGTCTGTCATTTCTTGTTTTAAATTGCAGTAATGGGATTAAAAAAAGAAAAAACTAAAACTAATTTGACAGCAATTAGTGTACATAAACAAATCCGTTCCTGGCATTCTCAATACTTCAAATGAACAAATAGGAATATATTAACATTTAAAGAAATATTTACTCACCCTCAGGGCGAGTCAAGATATAGAAGAGTTTGTTTCTTCAGATTTGGAGAAATTTGCATATCTTGCATCTCACTAATGGATCCTCTGCAGTGGTGCGGACAGAATGAGTGTCCATACAGCTGATAAAAACATCATATAATTTAGAAGTAATCCTCATGACTCCAGTCCATCAGTGAATAAACTGTTGCTTCTGGCTAAAATACCAGCCGATAATACATAAGCTTTACACTTCACAAGACATCAGTTGATGGATTTCAGTGGTGTGGATTGCTTGTGGGGTTTTTTATATGATTTTTGGACTAAAAATCTGACGGCACCCATCCACTGCAGAGGATCCATTGGTCAGCAAGTCATGTAATGGTAAATTCCTCCAAATCATCACACCTTGGAGCAAATAGGCTTTCTCTCTGATGCATGTCAATTTGAAAATGAGGGTGAACGAGGCATGAACTTCTCAAGATTAGTGTAAAGATATGAAAAAATGCTTTTATTATCTGTGAACCTTAGAATTATAAGTGACTACCACACCTCTGTTTCACAGACAGAGAGAGTGAAAACTTGTTCTGAAACCCATAAACTGTGAACTAGCACCTGAACTGATTTAGCTCACCTCCTACCAGAGTGCTGAAGAACAAAAGTGTGTTAAAATGACAATAATCGGTCAAGACAGAGAACAGCTAAGATGCTGAGCTTTGCAGTAAAATTTAATCACACATCCCAAACTCTCCAGAGCAGAATTATCAGGATCCCAAAGAAATGTCAGTTTAGATTTCGGAGCAGGTGCATTTCTTGAAACGTAATCGATAAACAGACGTAGTCTGTCTGGACTCAAACAGGTGCCCAGCAGAACTCCTCCAAGTCTGCATTGTATTGGACAGTCAGCAAGCTGCTTGCAGTGGATTTCACAGAGCAATTTAGGATGACTATACTGACATGTCCTCTGCAGAATTAATGATTGAAAGTTACACTGGGTGCCTTGTCAGTAAGACATTTACATTTCCTCAGTTCATTAGTTTTGAGATTTACATTAGAGGTTTATGTTATATAGCAGGACAGATCTGCTCACTGAAGCATTAATAAGTCTTCTATTCAAAGCATTTTGAAGTAGCAATGTTCCAAAACTCTTGGCTGAAACAGACAATTCTCTGCTGTAACCAAAACTTGTTTGCAATTTGATACTGTAATATTTTTGTCAATGTGATTACACAGTGTTTTGCAACTTATATATATATGCAACTAAACAAATTAAATCTATTTAAAAAAAAAAGGAAAAAAAACCTAGTAAGCCATAATAGCACTATGCTTAGCACAACTTATTATTTAAGTGTTAAAATTATTATTTATGGAATAATTGTAAATTAAAATATGTATTTTTGAGCTTATATTTAAAGTGAACAGTCACATATATGACAAATATAGCATATATTTCTGAACTATAATATATAAACATATATATATATATATATATATAATTCTTTTTTTTTTTTTCTTTTTTTTAAAGAACCATTTTTGTATTTTCCCCCCAATTTCTCAAAGTCTCATGGTTTAAAAACAGGCTTTTATTTTATGTACAGTATGAACAGGTGAGAATTGCTTTAACATTTAATTTCTTCCATTTGCACCTGCCTTCTTCACTTTTCCTTCACGTCAGTAAAATCAGAGAATGTCAAAAGCCCACTTTCAGGTTCTGTTCAGGTTCAGTCATTGACACGTCCTTGACATTCTTACTCCTTTTGTGCAGAGCAGATCCTGCACTCCATTTCCACCAAGCACATGTTCTCTGCCCTTTCAAATTTCAGCGTGGCAAAGCTTTTTCTATCGCTTTGGCTGGATTAATAATTTGTGATCTTTGCATCTGCCTTGACGCTTATAGTTTAGCGGCGAGTTAGATATCTTCTTTTCCCTTACGCGCATAAGAAAATAAATAAAGTGGCCCAAACAGTGCAGCGCTTTTGAAAGTTGCCTGCGGTGCGTTGACACATATCAAAGTTGGTTTCCACTTATGTACGCTTTGCCCTAGAGTAAATTCAGCCGTGTAAGCAAATACAAAACTCTTTTGGGTGAAGAATTTCAAATGCTTTCGGGTGCCCGGAATTTTAAGGTAGAACACCAAATAAATGCTTAGAAGTAATTTCCCAGCCCAGAGAGGATTTGATGAGTTTAAAGTTAAGTGGAACGGTGACTGCTGGGGCGGCCAAGGGCTGTGGATCGCAGTAAAGCTGAGAAAAGCAAAATGCCGTAGACTACATTGCCAGTTGAGTCTCTGATGGCCTGCTTTCCTTGAACAGCCGCCTGTTTTAAGGCAGCGCTACAATCTCAACTTTGTTAGATTGTTTTGCTGCTATTGAGCTTTTGGGAGCCTTTACCTTGACACCCCTTGGTTATTTTCTACATACAAATGCATCACTTAGCGACACATTTATGTATGCTGATCTGAGCGCGCTGGTTTATAGGGAAGAGCGTGCCGGGAAATGGTAATTCAAGATCTTTTCTGCTTGCAGGCACAGCTGAAAGCGCTACAATAAGGTCAGATTTTACGTGTACTACCTATAGATGAAGATGAAGCACGTACGGATGGCCGGTGTGCGTGTTTGATTGACAGGCCCGCAATTTTTTAAAGCACATGCATCTATGGGAGAGGCTAGCTTGGAATTTTTTTTAAAACCGCTTTGTGCGAGTGGCCCGGCGACTAGATCCAGATATTTGTATGCGTGTTGTGTTGCTCATCACCATTATGAAAGAAATCTGACCCTCAAGGTAGAGTGCAGAACCATATTTCATGTGGGAAGCAACAGCACTTTGATGAAATGGAACTGTGTTTACCACAGAAATGTTTCAGCCGACTTGTATGGATGCTGATGCCGATCCCGGCGCTCTAATGAGAACACTACCAGAGCAAATAAACAGACGCTAAGAGCTGCAGAGGAAAATGAGCCGACTCTGAAAGTGTTTTGTACGGTACAGATGAGATGGCAGCAACTGTGAGTTGGTGGGGTTGCTGCACACGATCTGTGAAAGTGACTGTGAGATATTAATTCCCTTGACGGAAGCTGCACACTTTATAATTAGGCACCATTATGAGCGCAGCTGTACTGAGAACAATTCTTGAAAATCGGTGGGTATTGCACATGAATTGTAATTTTAAACCGCTCGTGTTCTGCACTTTTTTCAGCGCATTATTTTTTTCCCCAAAGTCCATTTATAATTTTAGTCAAGGTTGTTTTGCACATGATTTAGTTTTGCATGACCACTTTTTGACCCTTAGCATTAAACAGGCTCTTTTCGTTGGTTTACTTTTTAAGAATATATGTAGATATAACCTCTTTGCAACGCTATAATCCATTTTTGCATCTTTGTTAACATACTGTAAATGGTCCGAATGCTGTCAGGAGGAAGTTTTGCATTGGGAATGTAGCATTTTAAGGTGGTTTTACTTTTAATTAATTTATATAATTGGTTTGTGTTGGAATTGTGATGGGAAGAAAAGTACTTAAAATATTTTGTTTTATTTTTAACATATTATAAATAAATATTATCTTCAACTAAACTTTTTATTTATTTATTTATTTATTTATTTTTTACAATTAAACTAATAAAACAAAAATCTACATATAATTAGGAATATTAATAATAAAATAAGAGTTGAAAATCTGGAAATCTGGAAATAAAATAAAATAAAACTGTGATAAAAATAAATTAAACATTAAATAGTAGTCTTAATAGTAATCTTAACTAATAATAAAAAAAAATTACAAAATATAAATGTAAAAAAACCCTGAAAATATAAAAATTAAAGCCACTTCACAAAAAAAAAAAAGAAAGAAAAAACTAACTCTGGTAGTCTATTAATAATAGTAAAATGATACTAATTCGGATCTCACGATGTACAAAGTGCATTTAAAATAATAATAAGAAGAAGAAGAAGAACTTGAGAATTCTCAAATAAAATAAAAGATACAGGACTTTATGCTTTGTGTAGTGATGAACCTGCATGTTCACTTCTCGCATTCTTCAAATCTGATGATCTTGTGTTGGTATATCTTGGTCTGTTAGGATCTGAACAGCACTCTGAAGAGTCTTCTGTCAGAATGGTTTTCTGTTGGATTACTCCGACTGGAAAGAATCACTTGGCAGTCCCCATGTGAGATCCTTCAGAAGATCAGCCAGTAAGATCTCTCTCATATGTATAAACATGTCCTTTATTTGTCTTCCCAGTTGAGCCTTTCTTGTTTGATCCTTCAGGTACGAGGCGGTCCATCCTGTGCGGAACTGGACGGATCTCAAACGCAGAGTGGGGCCGTACCGGAGATGCTACGCCTTCACCCACGCCTCCATGCCTGGAGAGCCACTGGTGGTGCTGCATGTTGCCCTAACTGAGGACATAGCAAATAATATCCAGGTAAATGCAAATGAAAATCACATTTGGTATTCATTCACAAAGAATAATTTATGGCTTGATGGTCAAATAGAGTGTAAATGTATTATTGGGTTTGTGAAGAGAGAAAGTGGAATGTCATTACTTCTCACTAGTACCTGCTATCATCAGAAAAATGAGACAGCAGAGGAGTAAGATGCATTAAAACGGCACACTGTGCCTACAATGTACAGAATTCTTCACTATGGTTCCTGAATATGTCAGTGCCTGCAGTGAAGCCTGCATGAATGTATTTATTTTAATATGTTCCTCTTGTTTTCCCAGGGAATCGTAAGAGAGTTTTCTACTCTAGACGTAGAGGAAGATGTTAACAAGATCAATGCAGCCATCTTCTACTCCATCTCCTCCACTCAGGCCGGATTGCAGGGGGTGGAGCTTGGAAACTACCTCATCAAGAGGGTGGTCCGAGAACTGCAGGTGAGCAAAGGAATAAGAAAATGATCATAAAAGTGATGTTTATCACAGCTGTTTAAATAATTGTTACAGAGAAATGACTGTAAATAAATAATACATTTACAGTTTGGAAAATTACAGTTTTTAAATTATATTTTAATCATATATATATATATTTGTTTTTTGTTTGTTTATTTTTATTTTTGGTTAATAAACCAAAAAATCTAAATTTGTGCTTTCAAACAATTAATCATAACTAATTGCATCCATAATAAAAGTTTTTGTTTGCATAATAGGTGTATGTACTGTATATTTATTATGTTTACATATATATGTATATATATATATATATATATATATATATATATACACAAACACCTGCATGTATATATTTAAGAAAAAATTTTTAATTACATTTTTAATTTATATAATGTGTATTTATATATACATAATAAATATACATAGTACACGCATAAACAAAACCCATTATTTTGGATGTAATTAATGACAATTGTTCATGTTAATTAATATAGCAGTACCATATATAGATAGATAGATACACACATACAAACACAAAAACAATATTTTGTATATATACACACAAATATACAAAATGTATTGGTATTTTTTACATTAAAACAAAACAATTATACTTTTTTCTTCATCGAAAGTTTATTTATATCAAATTTATTATATATAATCAATTGGATGCTGTGGGACAAATATATTACTGGTACAACAGTCCTTAGATTTAATTTCTATTGTGTATTAATAGAAAAGCATGTGTATATATATATATACATACTTTTCTATTAATATATATACTTTTCTATTAATACACAATAGAAATTAAATCTAACGACTGTAGTACCATTAATATATTTGTCCCACAGCATCACCTAGTGCCTGACATTGTACTTTAGCACATTTCTGTTCTGATCATGAGAGGAAAAAAAGCAGGAAAACTAATAAAATTTCAGCTGTCACCCTCAATAACCTGAAGAAGGAGGGACACATGGCATGTCACAGAGCTCCTGCCTCTTTACTAGATGAAGGCGAAATTAAATGGAAAAGAAACGAGAGGCACTCAGCTTTATAGATTCAGATGAGTTTTGCTTCAGCGGGAATGTTGGTGAAACAAAGTGCTGGATGGCTGTTTGTGTAATAGAGGTTAACCCTAGTAAAGAGCTCTCTGTGAAGAGCTGCGCTTCTCAGAGAGCTGATTTACCCAGATGAGAGATTGAAGGCATCATTTGAGTGGAAATGAATACTCCACAGATATTATTTCATGCAAATTGTGCATGTTGATGCTTTGGGTTTGTATTTGAATTAGTTTTTGAAGTCTGTGTGCAAATGCAGTTCAACACATTCTCTCCATCTTAGTCCATAAATATCCAAATGACCTTTACATAAATGTAACTCGAGTTTCTAGGAAAACAAAGTTGTTGCTCAAGGTATTGTTACTGTTGTTATGAATAGGCTTTAGAAAATAGTAGTTTATGTAGTTTGGAAGAAAGTATAAAGTACCTGTGAGAGCTAGAGCTCATCCTTCTGCTGAAGAAAGAGTAAAAGGTGACTCACCATGCCACAAGGGGACGATGGGCATGATGGATGGATGATAGACAGAAAAAAAGAGGTGGAGAAAGGTCACGGTGTGATTTAGGAGAAGGGGAGGAGGGTTTGCTTGTCTTTCAGCAGAATCCTCATGGGGCTCTTTTGCACTCGCTTTCTATCTTACATTCACTCTCCTCTTGTCTTTACTCTTCATTCTCTCTCTGTAGTTTTAAACCTGCTGACTGATGTTTTACAGTAAATTGAGTTGATGAATGAAAAGTGACCCTTAGACATCCTTAATCTTCCTTCACTCCTGCCCGTCTGAAGGAGTGATGCATGGCAAAGAATGAGAGCGAGAGGGAAGTGTGCTGGGCTTGAGATGTGCAGGACTTCAAATCTCTGCTCCTCCGGGGCCAGTCTGACACGTTTGGTTTGTTCAGTGCTTGCTTCTTGTTGAATGTGGGCAGAAAAGGGAGAGAAAATGAGTGTGTCTATGTCCTTGTGGAGGATGAGAAGGAGACACAGTGGACTTGTTCAACATGGTTTTTAAATTAGTACAAATGGAGTGTGGACGGAGGATAAAAAGATAAAGAGAAAGGGAAGATTAAGGAGAGAGGATATAGATCACAGTTTATACAGAAGTATTCAGCAACAGAAACTCTTAGCGTGTAGGTATATAAGAATGATTAGGAATAATGTGACAGGTGTAGATATGCATTTGAGAGTTAACTGTCTGTGTTTACCTTTCTGTGCAGAGTGAGTTTCCCCACATGGCCCAGTTTTCCACTCTGTCTCCCATCCCCGGCTTCTCCTTATGGCTGCAAGGGGCTCTCGGACAGTACAAGAAGGAGGGACGTGCCATAGAGCTCCTGTCTGAGCAGGAGTGGAGAAAGCTGGGAGATGTGACCGGAGCTGCTCCCGGTGCTCCAGCTCTGGAGGCCCTGCGCAGACTCATCAGCAGCAGTGAGTGGATTCGCTCTGAGCGCCTGGTCAATGCTCTGGAACCTGTGCTAATGCGGCTTTGTGCATGGTACCTGTATGGAGAGAAACGACGGGGCTATGCCCTAAACCCAGTCGCCAACTTCCATCTTCAGAATGGCGCCACCATCTGGAGACTGAACTGGCAAGCAGATACAAGCCCGCGAGGGATCGCCAACTCTTGCGGCATTATGGTTAATTATCGCTACTTTTTACAAGAGACCAGCGCTAATGGTGCCGCCTACCTGCAGAATAAAGACATCAAGGCTTCGGAGCAGTTCCTGGGACTGGTGTCTCAGTTTCAGAAGAACAGCAAACTCTGAGTCAAATCTTTGGCTCTGACTGTGTTTGCACTTAAATTCAGTATTATCATTTTTGAAACTCTGATCTGCACAGGATGGACAAGCACAATGAAGATTTATGTGTGTGACTGAAACCAGCAAGTCACGTTTTATAGTTACTTCAGAAATGGACAGTTTTTCGCAGCCTTTCTGAAAAATAACAATCTAATGAATACAATTTTAAAAAGGCATAGTTGAAAAAATGAAAATTCTGGCGTCATATACACACCCTCAAATTGTCCCAAACCTGTATGTCTTTCTTCTTCCTGAGACAATCATCTTGCAGCTTTTTCATCCGGCAGCAGTTCACAACGACAAAACATAAAAGTATTGTCGTCCATATAATTTATGCACTATATTCTGTAAAGCCATACAACCTTTTGTTAAGAATAAATTGAAATTTAAGTCATTTGCAAAGCACTTATGAATATTTAGCACTTATGTCATTACATGCAATTAAAATTTATAGTATTAAGAATACTTTAAGTACAATTCATAAGTTATATGGACCACAATTTTTTTTGGCAGCTTGATCACTACTGTTGGATATGTAGTGTACACAAATAGCTAACTTCACTATAACTTATATTTAATATATAAATGTCACTTATATAAGTGAGTCAGAAGTTCATTCAGTATTCTAAAAGCATTCAGTGTTGAAATGGTCCAACCCCGTAATTCATGAAGTTGACTGTTTGTGAGCGATTCTTTAAAAAGAACCAGTTCTTAAGAGTCATTTGCTCATGAATCAGCGTTTGTTGAGAAATCAAGCTACTCTTTGTATTGTATGTGTTTTAGCATGCAACTTGAAACAGAACTAGATGAAAAGATTTCCTTGCCATTATTTTGCCACATGGGTACGGGATTTTGGGAACTGATAACTATTAAATACATACAATTTAACATAAAATACGTATAAACCAACATAACGTTGGACATGAGGGCGATTAAATGATGACAGAATATTCATTTTAAGTGATCTATCCTTTTTGTCATGTTTACTGTTATTACCCAGCATGCTGCTTGGTGATGTTACTAAGAGATTTCACTTAATTTTTTAAGGTGTGCCAAATCTCGACTAATTTCAAGCAAGAAAAGGATAATCGTCCAAATGAATCTATTTTTCTTAGTCCTTTTCATCAGCGCTTGAGCCTCTGTTTGATTAGTCGCTTGCTGATTTTGATGTAGACTTACGCTACACTTTGAAAGACTCGGGAGTAATGAAGCGGGAAGAATCTATCAGCCCCTGTCATGTCTTTGCCTTCTCAGCGTGTGTGTACGTAAGGGAGCGTTCCATCGTGACTGAGCGGAAGCTGCTGTAATAAATGATGTTTTGATTCCTTCATTAGTGTGATCTGATTCGCTGTGAAATGGCTGTCTGTATATTCAAGTCTCTGTAAACATGTCTCTACTTGCCAGCTAAAAATGTTTATTTATGAATTAAAATTCTGCTTATCTTCCAAAAACTCTTTCTTTTGTTTCCATTGTAAACATGATGTACTATCTCGGCGGTTTGATCAGTTATGGGTAATGGAGGATGTTCAAACGTTTTTTGAAGTTAACACAGGACAGTACGCTATCTCGTTGGGCCAGATCCTATCACATTTGGACAGATCCGTTCCTTGGCGGTTTAACTGGTGGTGTTTAAAGAGATTTAGCACTCTCCAGCTAGCGTTTTATTCCTCCATGACTGCTGTCTCTAGTGTCTGATAACAGACTGCAGTGTTCAAGTAGGCCTCCTGTCTTTTTTTCCCTCTATTATTGTGTAAAGTATCTCAGTGTAAGTTGACTGTGAAATTGCATTTTTACTCTCAAAGGAGGCGCACATCTTCTCTCCCCCTGTCCCTCCGCGCGGTGCCCTAGAAACTAATGAAGTGAGAAATAAAGTTAAAATAAATTGATGATAAATTTATGATATTCACTTAAACTGAGCACAGGGTGGAAACAGAACAAAGCGGACAATGTTTAAAGGATGCCCTTGAGAAACTCCTCCCACAGCGAGGGAGGAAATGAGGAAAACACATCTGTAGTCACAGGCCCAAGGCTGGATGGACATACTTCACAACATCAAGCGCTTTACTGTAAGGCAAAAACACGAGGTTACCATGGCAACTGCTTAGTGTAGCATCCACAATATGGTTCAAACTCAGTTCACTTGTCTTCTTCGGATTAGTTTTGCCCCAAAATCTAAGGCTTGTTTAGTGGAAAATAATGTGTCCGTTTTGCATTATTTGCATGGTTTTGAGATATTTGATGTGAAACTGAAAGGCTTTTCGTTTTTAGCGTCTCACAAAAACATAATGGATCGGGAAATGAGGTGTGAAGAGTCCTGGTGTTTCTAGACATTCACAAAGAGACTTTTCTATGCAAGCAAAATGAATACCCAGTGTTGTTATGAGCCTGAAAATTGAAAGAAACAAGAATTCAGTTGGAGATTATGACCTAATAAAATTGTTTACTGTGTAGTAGGGCTACTTGAAAAAGATGCATTTTGAGGACTTACAGGACGACTCTAGGGAGGACTAAAGGTGTTGCTCATCAAAGACACATTTGTATTCGAGCTTTACAAGCCTCGGGTACTTGTTGGTATTCATACCATGCTGCCGTTACACTCACACACACGCACAGATGATAAACTGCAAAAATATTTAAGCTGTTATAGAAGAAAATGTGACCATAAGTCTCCAAGCAAAATCCACTGGCAGCTCAAAGTACCAACAATAATAATTTCTTAATAATTTTGAATCTTAATAATATTTTTTTTGACGGGATTATAAGCTATTATTGCTATAAACTACATGATATTACTTTCAATTACAATTAAATTGATTAAAAAAATGCATTTGTTTTATTAATGTACAGTATTTACACATTATTTTAAAAAGATTATGATTTTTAAAAGTATAATATGATAGGCTCTTAGAAGTAGACCTTTTCTCAGTCTGGCAGGAATATTAATTAATTATTAATTAATGTTTAATATTCTTATTCTCGTCTCACTTAATAAATCAAAATTGTATTAATTTTTTTTTTTATGTAGGCATGTTCTGAATTAGGCACAACACTTGTCTTGTAATTAATGGGGCAAATCGGAATTCATGTTGATTGACATATACATTCAGATTAGGGCTGCACGATATATATCGTACGATTTATTATGCGCATGTCATCAGTAAAGCTGGTTCTTTTATTAGCGCCGTAATCTCCGTCACCTGTATTTAGAAGGAATGCCAGTTTATGCACAGAGCCGTAGAGCGCTGAAAAGCTGCGCAGTTGAATCACCCGCGAAACTCAACGCGCAGCTTCTCAGTGATCTATGGCTCTGTGTATAAGCTAGCGTTCCTTCTTAATACAGGTGACGGAGATTTAGCCCTAATCAAAGAACCGGCTTTACTGATGAGATGAAATTTATTTCAAACAGTGTTTTTCATAAATTGTCATAGGTGTCCAATGACTTTGAAAATATCTTCTTTTGTGTTTCACAGAAGAAAAACACTTGGAATGACATAATGGTAGTTATATAAAAAAAGCAATGATTACAGATGTTTTCCGTTTTTCCTTTTTATGTTTAATTCAACGTGTTACTTGCTTATTCTTTGTAATTATTCGTGAAATGTAGACATTTACTAACAACTGTTTAGTGAAAACTTTTTTGTCCTATTGTTTAACCATTTGTAGGTTCGAAAAAGCATATAAAAACATTCATATTTTACCTGAACATCCCAACTATTAAAAAAATACTACGCTATGCTATGCTTTCCTAAATGATGTTCAGTTTTTGCCTGTCGGATGGTAAAAATTGCATTCAAGGAGAACTCTTGTTTATATCTACAGAGACATGTAGATATACAACGTGTAATATTTTCCACTGTAATCTTTATATAAAAAAAGATAGCGTATCTGTCAGGGATTGAATCACATTTTGATTAAGAAGTGTATCCCTGAGCTATTCTGATAAGCATACAATCAGGTTCCCACTGATGATGCTCTTTACACAGATGGCAATTACACATTTAAACAACCTTGGATAGCTGGAAATGATCGCTCTCTCTTTCTTTAGAACAAGCTCTCTCTCGACCTTCGGCAAAAGGACAACGAAATACTGCATGTGGCAGCAGAAAAACAGTGTTAAGGATGCAGCTTCATGGCCAGAGAAGTCCTCAGCATCTCTGATTGAAGAACAGCCTTGCTCTCCGCTGTAGTGGATTTACATCCCTTCTGAGGAACACTGCTGAGTTTCCATAAATAAATATTCTCCCTGTAGGATGGTAGATGGAATTCACTACATAGGATGTACATTGAAGGTAATAGCCTTGCTGAAATACCTCAAAGTGGCCCAAGGCGATGTGGTTCAAATCCATCTTGGAAAGCCAACTATCCAGGGAAAAGCCAATTTATCATAAAATCAGGGTGGTAGAATAGCCGCTCTACAGCTCCAGCACAGACTATTATGTTGGAGAACATGAAAACAGCAGGAAGGAATAAAGCTATGCTAAAATATTCACATTTAAAAATTCCTTCGAGGATCAGTTCCAGTTCACCCAAAAAAGGGTGTTCAAGGGTGTTCATTTACTCACCCTCAAACCTAGTCACGATTCACTTTGACTATAAATACTTAAAATGCGTGTGTGTACACGAACAGTACATAAATCATTCAAAGGTTTGAGATCAATAAGATTTTTTAAAGAAATTAACATTTTTATTCAGAAAGGATGCATTAAATTGCTCAGGAAAAGAAAGGGATTTTTTGCAAAAAAATACTTTATTAAATACTACATTTTTAAAAATTGATATTCATCAAATAAGTCACTTTTTTCATAATTGTTTATAAATCAGTCAGCATATTTAAATTATTTTAATCATGTGCCACTGACTGCAGTCATGATACTGAAAATTCAACGTTGCAAAGTTAAAATGTAACATATATTAATAAAGAAAACATTTCAAAGAGTTTTCATTGTATTTTGCTGAAATAAACACAACCTAAGTGAAAAACATCCCACACTTTTTAATGGTATGGTCACCATATCTAATATATGTATATTTCATTAAATATTGAAAAGAACAGTGTATTTCTATAAATAAAACCAACTACAGGTTCGAAATGACATGTGAGTGAGTAAATGATGACTTAAAATTCATTTTTGACTGAATTATTGTTTTAAGATGCATTGTAGCTTTGTGTTTTCAAGCGTAAAGATTGAAATTCTGTGACAAGCCTTTCGGAGCATATTTAAAATGTCAGATTTTGGGCCACAGGGCTGTAGTAAAAACTCAGTCCACCCACCATCTCAAACTTCAACCCGTCCCCTGTCTAATCGCCGTAGAGTGTCCTCACGGTGTCACCTCGGTCCGTCGGAGTCGGGTGTTCAAAATGCACCAGGGGGGACGGCTTAAGCATAACACGAGTGTCATAAAAAATAGTGCTTTCTAGACACGTCATCTTCATCCGAATGATGAAGTTTGACAATCCATCAAAATGTATTACATCCATCCAGTGACCTTTGTGATGTTTTCATCAGCACCTTTTTAGGTTGGGAAGCCTCCCTTCATGGGCTAATGCGGCTTCACATCAGACAGACATATGTATGATCTCTGCCCATTGAGAACTCCCTCAACCCAGCACACGTAAAGACTTTTCTTTTCACCTTGAACCTCCTCATCCTTTGCTGGAAAATATGAAAGGCACATGAACAATCAATGAGCTAAAGAAAGGTCTTTAGAAACACCTTATATAATGTACACTGCTTAAGGGTTTCTGCAAGATGCAGATTTTACATTCGAGTACGAATCCAGTCTAAAATAACTACGTCTAATAGAGTCTCTGAGGTTTTACATTGGGCGTCAAGTACGAACTACATATAATACACCATCTAATGTTATAAAATACGAGTTTTTTCATTGAACAAGTATGAACGGACCCCAAATCACTTCTCACCCCAAATGCAATATAGTCTATGTCTTTTACCATTTGAAGTTCGATTTCTTGTTATACCAACCCAGTTTGACCGATTTAATCCAAATGACACATAATAAGGAGCATTTTGCATCAAGTGCAAAAGATATGTCATTTCTTCTCCCTTTCAATAGCTGACATGGCCAGTTATTCTGCTACCTCAATTTAAGCAATTATGTGATGCATTAAGCTATTTTTTGCATTTAGCATCATTTTTTTCCACTGATGTGCGACCCATTTTTATGTTTATCAGTCCACCAGTTAGTTTAGAATCACAGGCTTCCATTTTAAGCTACATAAACTTTATGACCATCTGTTGCAGATTTTTTTTTCTAAATCAACTACAAAAACGTATTACCGCTCTTCCATTTTGTGCATCAAATTTTCTAAGATGTGCCGCTTAATGCTACGTATTGCTCATAAAATATGTAAGAATGCAGTAGAACAATCCTTAGGGTCATATAATCCAAAGGGAGGTGACGTCTGAAAACTAATCTTAGATGACTTATTGCTAGATGACAACTGCCCCCTACTATGTCTTGACCGAAGGGTCTGCCTGAATCGAGATACAGTCTCTGAAAACAACTAATGGTCTATTTTAAGAGAAAAGGAAACTGTAATCACCATTAGCTTGAGATCCATCCACACCTGACGATCAAACCGCCGGGAGGGAGACACCATAATAAACACTCCACAAGGGCAGAAATCATTCTAAGTCTATATATAAAGTGCAATAACATACCTCTCACCTTAACGTTCATCCTTAATCTCATGTCTCTCGACCTGCGTAACCGAACAATCCTTGTGTCTAGCTTTGACAAGAAGCACACATTATCTTCTGAGATTACAGAATTTCAATGCACCCTGATAAGAACGTGCCAGACCTCCTAAATCCCACTTGAGGAAATCTCGGGGCGCATTTTCTCATTTTTCTTTCCTTCTATCAAGTCTCAAATTCCAACTTGGTGGAAAAGGTGAAAAAACTCAGACTTCCTTTCAGTTATAATTTCCACCAACAGATTTCACATAAGCACCAACTATACAGTATACATTTTTTTAGGATAACTGGAGGATAATCAAGCTTTGGTGATATAGCCATGGTTTATTTTTTTATCTAAAAGTTCAAAACCACACAGTTCACATCACAAGCTAAGATTCAGATGATGAAAAATCAGTTGCATAACTACTCAGAGAAATACGAGGAATCCTAGAAATTCCGTTTTAATTGTGTTCACGTCACACATCTGCTCAGATGTTCACACAACGCACAGTTAATGTTATTTTTTAATCTCTACAGCACGGCATTTTTACCATATATAAAGCTATCTTACCAGTAGCGGTGTTTTCTCTTCTCCGGCGCTGGGTGCCGACAGTGCGGTGAGAGTCTGAACTCGACTAATGACGGAGGAGGACTGGAGGATGCTGAAGCTCCCAGATCCAGCAGCAGCTGTCTGGTTCTCTGGACGGGACTTCGGACGTGCAGACGGGCAGAAAGTGTCGAGATGAAACGCTGGGAAACTTTGCGTGGATGTGAATCTTGCGGTCATCCTCCCCCTCGCGCGCAGATTTCACGGGCACCTTTTGCTCATCACTCGATTGGTTGTTGTTGTTGTTGTTTGAAGCTCTCAGCAAACGGGCTTGACAGCGCTGCATGCTGTAAGATTTTAATTAAGGGTAATTGATAAGTCACTCCTGGAATGTCACTGGGTTTGTATTAATTATTGATTAAAAATAAGTGCCTCCTCATTAAGATGATAAGTCTATCAACATTAATGTTTATGGTTAAAATGCACCTGGTTATGATAATAAATATAATGTTATATGGAATTATAAGGATTTATTTAAAACGAAAAAACAAACCCGTTAATTATAAACCCAGAGTTGTGTTTGAAATGTGTTTGAAAAATGCTTACAGGCAGCCTATCGTTTTGTACAAAATTTATTTTAGTGCTGAAAAACTATTATTATGAAGTAAACTAAATCATTTATGAGGAATACGCCATATTATGCAATAGAACGTTCCTTTAAGACTTTTTCTCAAGATTAGCATATAAAAAACGCGCCAAAACCGTCTCTGTTTTTGGACAAAATGGCGCCTTTCTGCTGCTTTCGCACAGTCAGCTTTGATTTGACAGACAAATGTTTAAAAACATATATTTTCATATATTGAATCTTCTTATATAACATTTGTTTTATTTAGACTAAGAATTTATTCAGTTAAATTTTTTTCATTGTCTTTATTTAATTTAGTCTCTGAGGTTTTACATTGGGCGTCAAGTACGAACTATACATATAATAAACCATCTAATGTTATAAAATACGAGTTTTTTCATTGAACGAGTATGAACGGACCCCAAATCACTTCTCACCCCAAATGCAATATAGTCTATGTCTTTTACCATTTGAAGTTCAATTTCTTGTTATGCCAACCCAGTTTGACTGATTTAATCCAAATGACACATAATAAGGAGCATTTTGCATCAAGTGCAAAAGATATGCCATTTCTTCTCCCTTTCAATAGCTGACATGGCCATTTATTCTGCTACCTCAATTTAAGCAATTATGTGATGCATTAAGCTATTTTTTGCATTTAGCATCATTTTTTTTCTACTGATGTGCGACCCATTTTTATGTTTATCAGTCCACCAGTTAGTTTAGAATCACGGGCTTCCATTTTAAGCTACATAAACTTTATGACCATCTGTTGCAGATTTTTATTTCTAAATCAACTACAAAAACGTATTACCGCTCTTCCATTTTATGCATGAAATTTTCTAAGATGTGCCGCCTAATGCTACGTATTGCTCATAAAATATGTAAGAATGCAGCAGAACGATCCTTAGGGTCATATAATCCAAAGGGAGGTGACGTCTGAAAACTAATCTTGTCTTTATTTAATTTTTTCCCTCTCATTGTCTGGGAAGCATATGGCACCATTGTCTGGGAAGCATTAATATTAAGCACACACAAAAAATAATATTAATAATAATTAGGGGGGAAAATCTGTCACATTGGTGCTATTAGGTGCAGTGTACAGACGTGTTGTGCTACGGACGTCCCGAGTTCAAATCCTGGCTCGAGGACTGGGAAAGGTGCCAAAAAAGCTCATAAGGACATACATTTTTTCCCGCATGTTAAATCTTTTGATGTGTTCTTGTTTGTATTAATTGAATTTTTGAACTGCTCACACATGTTCAAAACTTAATTTGCCTCTTTTTTTTCAAACCTTATACAAATCCGAAAATTGCACACAAAAATGCTAAATGCCTCAAATCTCTTGCAAAATGTAGCACTTCATTCAAAATATCACAAACACACCTCAAAAACAAACGTTTGCAAACACCTTTGACATAATAATAATTCCTTAGTTTTTAATGCGTTACATATAATTGTGTGCTGTGTTTTATTGAATTGAGTTTATTGAGTTCACTGAATGTTCAGTGTGAATGTTATAACCATCTACAAAAGCTATAACATTCACTCACTATGTCTCCAGCAGCTGAACTTTAAAGAAGATATTCATCAAAGATTAGATACAAACACATGTACTATGCAGACTAGATTATAGGGTCAAAATTAATTCCACAGGCTCCATTTGAACATGACAGTATGATTTAAAAACAATCCAAGAAATCTCCACTGGTGTATTGTTGAGAGCTGGTAATCACATCAATTTGGGTGTATAATGAGTTTTCAGGCCCTGGGAAAAGGATTGCAGACAGAAGATAATAAAAGGAGCAGAGCGCGCAAGACAATGAAGGCAGGCCGGAGAAGAAACTGTCATTACGAATAACGCTCTTTCATCTCAGGAAAAATAGGAAAAGAAATCACAACGAGCAGGCTGTCTTCTGCCTAACCGAATGTTTGATTAGATGTGCGTTGGGAGTTTCAGCCACTTCGGTGGCAGGTGCGTTACAGTCGGTGATGATGGCTAGACCTTGACGTGTGAACTGAGCATGGAAAATATTAAACTCACTTCGCTGGTTCCTCCCTATGATTTACTGCACTGGTCTGTGCTATTTTTGGCATATTCGTGATGTAACTTGCAAGGGGATAGAATGTTTTACTTGGTTTTTGGTCTTTAAGATACCAAACCCATGCTGTTGAAATGCAAATGACGTTCTCGCTACCACTTTCAGAGGTACTACTGGAGCAAAGAACACTTTGAAGCACAGAACTTGAGAAAAGCATGCAACGCTATTGTTTGGAGCAAAGGATGTTCAAGGTGTTTCATCTTTTCTGTTTGAAAGTAGTAGTATATAGCCTACAGTATATACGTTTCATCTATTATTTCCATGGAAAAATACCCTTATGTTGTCAAGTTTAGTTATTTAGTAGCTTGTCAATAGATGTAAATGTAACACAAAAAGCCATTCTTTTGGTTAACATAATAAGTAAAATGTTTTAATTTAATAAAAATGTTATGTGTGCATTTTTTTTACCTTGAAATATCAGTTTCAAAATCAATCTGATGGTAAATGGCAATTCTGGGAATTTGGTTTGCGATTTCTAAATTACAGCAGCAACAAATGCATGTGTACAGCTATTTACTGTAATCATATCAGCCCGGTCTCATGAAAATGCATATAAATATGTGGAAACTCATGGTAGGGATATGAAAACATGGACTTTGGTGTGTATAAGACAAAATATGATGTGATGATGCATGTGATACGAAGTTAGTTGATCGCAAACGCCGTTTTCGCAAACGGATCTACCGCACAAACCTAATCCTACCCATCATGCATTATACACACCTAAGTCAATTTTTGCATACCTTTATTTTGCATACCATTTATATATACACATTCATATACACATGCAGATATTTACAACAGTAAATTCTATTCACACAACTGAAGGAGGTACCAAACTCGCAATTGTTGCGTTCACTTTTTTATTAAATATCTAATTTAATTATATTGGAGTATTAGTTTGGAGGACGTCAGTTTAGGTGTTTAAAAAACATGTTCGTTGATAACTTTAAGTGAAATTTGGTGGAATGCTCTGAAAATATACCTTCTTTTCAGGGTCTCTATGTGGCATCTAGCCAGGTTCTATGGTTCTATACAGTTTTATACAGTTGATATGAAGACAAAATGTTGGTCAACTCATGTATTATTAATTTAATGTAGTCAAGTGAAAGGATGCCACTTGAAGCTTAGCGCCTTCATTTAGCACTTGAAAAACTGAAAGCATCCTAACTCTGAGTCTTAAGTGATGAAAAGCTTAAAAGTGGTAAACAGTTCTTGGGGAAGGCCCAGGAAAATCTCCCAGTGGCACTGCTGAAATGAGTTTACTAAGCTTCTGATGTCACCCAGCCCTCGTTTTTTCATTTTAGTAATCATCCTTGAAAAATAAAACCAGTGCATCTGCATTTACAACACCAGCCAAAAGTGTTGCGCATGTAAAAATGAAACACAAGAGAAAACAGAACATGTAGGAAAAGCCTCTTAAAAATGCAAAAACGTGACATTTGTAGCTCTCTCAAGGGTCTACTACTGAAACGGCATTTTGGCCAGAGAACTGTTCTGTAAGCTTATGCTTTTCTTGAGCACATGGTCAAAAAATTGCTCAACCAAACAATAAAACAAAATATCACACCCCTTTTTGTGTGAGCTCTGGAAGCAATACCACAGATTTCAAATGGTCAGTAGGCAGCCATAATGTGGGATGGCATTTCTCTGGAGTATCCCTTTACATCATTTAGCCTGGTATTGTGACCCAATGGTAACTACAGAGTGTCTCGGACATTTACATAAGAATCCCTGAGCGGCTGTCTCACTCCTCCACAACATGCACCTCAGTGTTTAGATACATTTGATTATGTTTAAGTAAGGAAATTCTCAGAGGAGAACAATAAAACGGAATAACAACACCATGATTGTAAATTTTCTATAATGTGTAAACTGTGTTAATAATACATTGCATTGTGATATCTCATAAGTTAAAAGAGTACTTTCTATATATTAAGACACAATTGAGCAGTTACAGGGTTGACAATAGCTGACAGAATTTAAGGCGATATTTCTACAGATTTATGGAATATTTCATTAGGCTACTGAAAATATGATGGTAACGATTGGTTTTTAATACCTTTAATAGCATAACCTTTTTTGAATACACTGTATTATTATAACTATAATTTAAAAACTGATAAAATGATAAAAGTTCTATAGTTCTAAAAATCTTTCTCAATGTTAAAGAATAGCACCAAACCACTATTAGAACGATAAAGGACAGAGAAATTCTATCGTTGGGAATCTTTTTTTTTCAACGATCAACAATTTTTTTTCCAGCTGATGAACGATAGAAGCATTGAAAACCAATCAGAATCAATCCTGCTGTCAATTATTTTTTTCTAATCAAAGACTGAAATTAATAAAGCAGTACTACTCTTGTCAACACTGATAACAATAAATGTTTCTATGCAGGAAAACAGCATATTAAAATGATTTCTGAAGCCTAATATTTAGCTAATGCTGTTAACAATTCCGTTTTGCCATCACAAGAATAAATTGCTTATTATTTAAAATGTAAATTAGGCTACAATTTTAACTTATATTTCAAATATCATGTGATTTTAAATTGTATTTCATAATAGTCCCACCAGCCACCAATTGCGTCAGATTGACATTGGACATGACGTCGTAAACAACAAAATATCAACATCAGTGAATTTTGGTCACCTGACGTCACAACCAAAATGTAACCAAAAATCAACGTCTTATAATGTTGTGTGCCAGCTGAGTTTTACGTAATTTTATCATACTGTAAAGAAAGATGTCATTATGATTTAATGAATATTAAAAAAAAAAATTTAAATGGATGGTAGCACGGTTGACTTTCAGTGTTACATCTAAAAATACATAAACAGGTAAAAACTCAATTTCCATATATTATCAGAATGTGTTGATACAGTAAAGAGAAGTTAGAAAAGACTGGCACTCTTTGTATAATGTTGAATGACCCTTATGTCTTTCCACTGTGAAAAATGTAACAAGCACTGGAGCAGAGATGGATTGAGACTGACAGACTGTGTGCAGTCCTCTCATGCTTTGTCATTTCTGCTACAAGCTCAATACAAAGAGCATAATTAATCAGAGATCGCCTTTGCCCCTGCCATGTCACTTCAGATGTGCAGTTTGTATGTGTTTACCGCTGAACATTTGTAGGGATGTTGTTCATTTTATTTACATACTGGGCAGGCTGTGTAAATTCCAACTTTTCAAAAGTCTGGCGCTGCAGAAAGCATTCAAAGTCGCTTGCATCCTGTCAGATGTCACACTAAGCCACATGATTTAGTTCACAGGTTTTATACACAAGCCCAGCCAGTAGATTTAACAGTCCCATGGTGCTGGACAAAATCATCTATGAAAGGGAATATAAAAAAGGCTTAGTAGGAAAGGAAAGACTGTAATAAAAAGAATAACTGTTGGTGATCTAATCAAAGGCCAGATGGCAGAAGATGATGGAGGATTGCTTGCCAGTGGAGTGGGAGGGGATCCAGCACTGGCGCACTCGTCCCGTGGTGTCACACCGACACAAATATATTAGCAACCAATGCTGCCCCACGATTACAGCTGATGAGGTCACAACTGCATTTAACCCACTGTTTTAAAGACACAATTTATACAGTAACCATAAAGTTTCCCAAACAACAGGTTGAGATGCATGCAAAGTAAAAAAAAAAAAAAAAAACACTTCTATTTTCTTATAACATGCATTTTTTTGTACCTTATTTGTTCGAAATCACCCAGACGATTTGTTTGATGATTAATTTCTCCAAACCCCTCCGATAATTGGCTTTCATTTAAAACAGTACCTCCAAAAGCGGCACCTAGTGGCAAAGAATGAATATGCATTTGAATTCAGACCAACGTGAAAAGTTTGCCCAGGTCTGCGTGCAACAAGTGGGCGGGAATATGCTAATGTGTCATTTTGACGTCAACATGAAATGGCTTGGGACCACTGATCTATATAGAGAACTGGATAGCTCATGACGTCATAGAAGTGAAGCCACCGCGCCGCCATATTGCTATTC
>JAUCMT010000039.1:19571736-19607413 GCA_032357475.1 Enteromius thamalakanensis | reverse complement strand
TAAAATAAAATAAAATAAAATAAAATAAAATAAAATAAAATAAAATAAAATAAAATAAAAATAAAATAAAATAAAATAAAATAAAATAAGACCAATAGAACCCAATATCATTTTGTAGTTTGCGTTTAAATGATTTGTTATGCCTATTGAGTACAATCTCTGTTACTCCATTCTTTTCACACTATCTAGACCAAATGAACGCCTCTGAACTTGCCTTTTTACTGCACAAAAATGCGACAAAATAAAACAGATGCTTGGAGATCATTCGGAAAACAGCAGCAGAAGAGACTTGATTCCCCTGATTTGATTAGAAACCCCACAAGAGAGCATGAAGAGAAGGTCTAATTAAAAGCTCATCTTGATTGAAAATGCAGGGGAAGATGTCATTTGTTAGGGGCCGCAGTGCAGTTGGGAGACAAGTGATCTGGGGACGGTGGGAAATCTTGGGGGGGTTCGCTAAACAACTGCCTAATGTAAATTGAAAAATGATAACAATTAGTGAGTGATGGCCACTTGGGTCAGGCCAAGACGCAAACACCATTAAGATCTAACAAACTTCCTCTCTATCTGCCCCTCTCATCTCAAATGAAGGACCGCTGATCAACATAAACAAATTAAAACATTCTCAGGATGATGACATTAGGCTCTGGACCAATATTAGAGGCACAGGGATACAGAGTAATGCTGAATTAGACCCATTTCCCCTGGCAACTCCATGTTTCCGCTTTAATCCCACGGTATGCCTGGCCAACTAAATGACAGCACACTGCTGAAATGGAGCGATTTGAAATCCCCATTAAAAATAATGAGGCAACTATTTTCACCGCCCGTTAGTTGAAAACAATCTATATCACCAAGAGCTTGCACAGTGAGCACCATGAAAGACAACAATAGCAGAAGGGAATTTTATTTAATGACCTGTTGTTGTCCTTTGCTCGGAAGCTGTCCACTCACGTTGAACACTGGAGCAAGAGTGTTTCACCGAATATATTGATGCGCTTCTAAAGAGCACCTGCAATTTTGGAAGCCGCAGCCAACTACGATCTTGTGTCATTTTTTCTCTTGAGGTGAACGCTTTGTGAGAGCGTAATAAGAGTCTAATTTAGTGCGTTTACAAATATCAAATGCACCCAAACCACAATGAGACAAATGAATAGGGTATGCAGATAAATGTTTGGAGAGGAATAAACATTTAATAAACAACCTTTGAGCTCTTTCCACTACTAATTCAGAATTGATTCATTGGTTCCCTTTTAAATCACTAATGTGAATTGGAAATACCCACAACACACAGGAAATTAAATGTATTAAATATGATCAAAAATCGAAACTAAATCCATCCATCCATCTCCCCCGTTACATCAAGAACTTTCTTCTTTAGTCAATGCAACTGCTATCCAAGTGCAAAGGCTTTATTTAAAAACATAGTCAACAGGCAGGGTCAAACACCAGCAAAACAGAACAAACCAGGCAAAGGCAAAAAGCGAGGGTCAGGGTAGGTAGCAAACAATCAAAAAACTACTGTAGAACACAGTCAAAGGTCAAAAACACAGGAAAAACAAGGAAAACACAGGAGCTAAAAAACAAAAGGCATATAATATATACAATAATTAGCGTAAGAGAAAGGGTGAGGGCTTCTATTAAGCTAGACAGAGAGAAACACAAGACGGAACCAACCAATGAGAACGAGATACTAGGGAACCAGTCGGAACATGACACATGCAACCAACAGACCAATGGGGACATAACATACAAACAGTTGTGACACATATAACAGTCCAGGGTGGAGTGCCCTCTGGAGAAGCTCGACGGCACTCTGGTTGGTGAACGTGACAGCTACCACATTTGGAGCCAGATTTAAAAAACAGGGCAAATTAGCGCGAAAGCACAATTCCAAAATAGCACAGATGGGTATGAAAATTTCAGTATGTGATTTGCAGACCACAAGCTTATTAATCAATACAGATGCAACATCTCATTTACATCGAACAATACAATATACCACGCACAGTACAAATTACAGTAGTTGCAAATAAGCAGAGACACTTTTGGGGGGCTAAATAATGGCGCAAATACCCGCAATTTGACGAGCACAAACATTGGTAAATTGGTAATACATTTTATACTCCTTTCCAAAATTTTCAATATGGTCAGGTGCAAAAATAACTTGTGTCCCATTCTTTTCAGCGCTAACTCTTTACTGTGTGTGATTAACAAATCCTGACAGTATACCGTTTTATCGTTTTGTCCAGTTTTCTACCTGAATTCAAATTAAATTCTGAAGAGTTCCCAAGAGTTCTGGCCTACAACACTGTTTTGTACACAAATAATTCAGGAGACCAGAAACACAAGCTAATTTAAGGAGGTTTTAGCTTTTGCTGCAAGGCAAAGTTCAAGTTCACTGATCTCTAACCTGTAACATTTGACCATTAGAGGACCTGAACATCACTGACTGACCTCTACACTAAATTCAAAGAACACAGAAACCTAAAAACTGCATAGTTTGCAGTGTTGCTGGGTTCAAAGCAATCTTTCAAAAGCCTTGTGAATGCAGCATTAATCAATAGATTTATCAATGAGCATCACAAACACAACATGTTAAGATAGTAAAACAAATTTGTTATGTCAAAGTATTAAACATTATGGTGCCTATAATGACTGTTCCGTACTACTATAAAATTGATCTTTTGTGTGTGTCTGTGGTTTAATGACCAAACAATGTCTAATTTAGTGAACCGGGTTACGCACTACAAACACTTGTAAAAGTGGGTGGGCAATATGCTAATGTTCCGTGTTGATGTCATGATGAAACAGCTTGGGATTCACTTTAAAATGACTTGTTTCGATGATTCAGAGTTGACTCTTTCTTTTGCGAGACAATAACTTTATACAGTGCACTTTTAGATTAAAGTCTTTGCAGGATGCTTTCATTCAATTCAATCATTGCTTCAGGCCAAGATACAAGTATATTATCCGTAGTGAGGCTTTCAGATGAGATAACTTTTTCACTGGAGAAAACTATATAATGGATTGAGCACACAGCTTAAGCTCTTAAACACACAGCTTCCTACTTAACAAGATGCAAATTGATGGAATACTTTTCAGAATCAATAAGAACAGCTGCTGTTGGTACTAGTGTATATATTTCAATTAAGTTTAAAAGTGCAAAGCTCAAATACTTGTAGTGTGTAACTTGTTGTAGTGTGTCACTGTACTAGAAAACAGCGACAAACTGGCAATTACACACTGATCCAAAAGATAAAGATAACAACAGAAATCCATTCATGTTTCCTGTGGTCACGACTGGAGATCATCAAGTATGCATGGTTCACTTTACCCACTCCGCTGCACATTCAACAAGTAAATTAGAAACGATAATCTCCACACTGCTATTTGCCAAGATGATCATGTTTACAAAAGGGTGATGAGGTTGGCGTATTAGAACGTGAGGCTGCATTATATGCGCACTTTGCTTAACCGAGCGTCACTTTAACAGGCCTCAGGTTGGCTGGAGCTCCAGCACGCGGAACATTCACCAGCTGCCACTGTGAAAAGACATTTTAAATAATTCCTCAACACCATTATCATTCAAGCATAAAATATGGTCACTTATTAGATACTATGGATTGAAAATGACACAGTCACCTCGAGCCAGAGAGATTAGAGAAGAGCCCTTGTTTCATGTAAATTAAATCAATATTTTTCCTAAACATTTAATAGTTTCCATCTCAGGAGCTCCTTGTCTTTATTTGATTGGTTTTACTTTCTTCTGGGGTTTTTCATTGGCAAATATTATGCAACCAAACTGACTTTTAACTGGCTACAAGCAAGTTCCTGAATATTAAAACACCAAATGTTTGATATGTTGTAAGCAGTAATGTTGCTCTGCCAGAATATTAATGAACCACACACTTAGTGCAATATGCACATTTTTAAAATTCCCTTTGACCTAAATCTTTAAAATACAACAACAACACTTGGCCTTTTAAATTTAAGACATCTCAATAATCATCTCCTGATCACTGGTTTTTGTTCATGTTAACCAAGGAAGATTGTATACAGTGCTTCTGTAATACAACAGACCTTTGAAAATGTCACCCATCCCGTATTTGTTATTTTTTTGTCCTCTCATAAAGATAAGGCGTAAATGTGAATGTGGTTAACAGATGTCACTAGACCACCACTACGCCAGTCATATATCTTCTGTTGAATGCATTTTTGTGAATACTGAAATGTTTGAGAAAGCAAATGTAAGCTTTAGGGTATGAAAAATGTTCTGTAGATGCTCAGCCTATCTGTTCTTGAGAAAAAAGTTTGTATCCGTCTTTCACCAGTCTAGACTTTGACATTGGTAGTCGCTGCATTGTCACTTTTATCACATCATTCACGTCAGTGCCCAGTGAGCATGTGACGTTCTCTATTATAAAGGGAG
The DNA here is from genome assembly GCA_032357475.1 of Enteromius thamalakanensis. Classification (NCBI taxonomy): domain Eukaryota; kingdom Metazoa; phylum Chordata; class Actinopteri; order Cypriniformes; family Cyprinidae; genus Enteromius; species Enteromius thamalakanensis. Next base: position 19,602,981 of record JAUCMT010000039.1, on the reverse strand, counting down.
TAGAATCTAGACTGAGGTTATCAGCTTGATTCTGTATCGTTTAACAGCTTTTCAGTGTGTGAGAGGTTAAGAATTTAACCTCAAAGATACTTTTAAATACCTCTTAATGAATCATCACTCTACGTTCCCAGAGATAATGACTTCGAAACACAAACTGTATCCAGCTGAGAAAGACTGAGAAAATAATTTCCATTAATACAAAGTGACAGTAAAATGATTACAGCTGGAACTGTCTGTTTCCAAAGTTGGTATTAACGCATGACTTGATAAAGTTACTGCAGGTCTATCACAATTTGGAACACAAAACTTGATGTACTCATAACAAGTGAATGGCATAGAGTGAGATTTGACTGCTGACCTTTAAATGGAAATTAAACATTCAGACAAAGGTGATGACTTCAGTGCTTAGTAAGTACAGTCACAGCTTTATCACCCTGCAGCCCAAGCCTGGTTGCCCACTGAAGCTAAGCAGGGTCGAGCCTGGTCAGTACCTGGATGGGAGATCTCCAGGGAAAACTAGATTGCTGTTGGTAGAGGTGTTAGAGAGGCCAGCAGGGGGTGCTCACCTTGTGGTCTGTGTAGGTCTTAATGCCCCGGTATAGTGACGGGGACACTATACTGTCAAAAGAGTACCGTTTTTCGAATGAGACATTAAAACCGAGGTCTTGACTATCTGTGGTCATTAAAAATCCCATGACACTCATCGTAAAGAATAGGGGTGTAACCCCGGTGTGCCCTTGTCTATCATGGCCATCTACTGATTGGCTGTACAGACTGTTTCTGTTATTGAAAAAATAAATATATATATATAATATTTTTTATCTCACAAATGTAAAGTTAGAGTTGCAAGGCATAAGGTCAGATTTGTGGAATGTAAACAAACTTGCAGTTAAAATTTATATCTTCTTTTCTAATAGTTGTTAGATACTTTATTTAACTGCAATATATTGTGACTTACAATTGCAAGTTATGAAGTCCAATTCTGGGGGCAAAAAAAAATTAATTCTTACAAATGCAAGTTAACAGTTCTCACTTAAAATTTCGATTTTAACCTTTGAATTGAATATATTCAATATACATTTATTTCATATAAGTATACTGTTGTTCACATATAAAACATAATTACAGACATAACGCCGTATTTACTAATATAACAATTGTAATTAAACTTTATTTGGACTAATACTTGTGCAAAATGCATGTTTCTTAATATTAAGCCTAAAATATGTCTGTTAACGACTGGCATCTTTTGTCAGAGTGCACCTCTTCGTCTGCACAATTACATCTAGTACCAAAATAATTGTTCCAATTTACCAAACTTTAAATACATCACTTTTGAAAAAAAAAGTACAACCACAGGGTAAATAAAATTTATTTGTAATATAGTTGTAAAAATTATTTAAAACACATTTTAGTGTATTTATTGCTCACTATGTTATATCATGGATATTCTGAGAAAAAGTCTATGAACTAGATTTTAAAATATATTTTAAGCAAATCTAAATGCTACCTGCCAGTTTGAAAATGATCACCACAATTCTGTTGGTGCATGTCTGTAATAACTGCAGCCAAATAATGAAATTGTTAATTTTGCAAAACATGCAAGTGAGGACATTACTTATTCATTATTACTCTAAAAGCAGTGTAACTTACCTGGACATGTGATTAACCGCTGATCAGCCCCCTGCCGTCAATATGCAGCACTTTAATCCTGTGCTGATGAGTATTGATGAGTGGATAGTCTAAGCTTGGGTGATGAAGTGTGTGTTGTTAAGTGTGTGTGCTGGTAACTGTGTCTGTGCGTGTTTAGACTTTCCATTGTATTGATTACTGAGCAGGGCGTCCTTGGCAAGGTGACGACTGCGTGTGTATATGTGTACGCATGCATGCATCTACCACAGTATGAAAAATTAATAATCAGCGTATTGTTTTCTACTACATGTCTAGCTTGTTTTATATGCAAGTCAATAAATGCATGTGAGCATGCATGTAGTCTGTAGACCTAAAGTATGTGTGTGTGTGTTTGTGTGAGTGAGTCTCTTTTGGATTGCTGGTAATTGCAATGGAGATGTGCAAGCCGTATTACTATTGGCGGGATGATTGGCTGGCTCTTTCTCCGTAGTGAGTCGATAATGAGATGGCCCAGGTGATGCGGCTGCCGTCAATAATTCATGAGTCAACATTGCTACACAGTACCGTTCCCCCATTCGGCAAAACAGCGGGTAAAATAAACACATATTCCTCCTCTCTCTTTTTTAGCAGGGCTTGTGGGAGAATGGAACAACGCAGGTAGATGTCGCAGGATGTCTGCTCTCATTTTAGCTATAGGACGGACAAACGCAATGGTAATCTAGGGTGTCTGCGTCTTTTTCTGTGTCCTTTTTCATGGCTGCGAAATCAAACCCAGTGCTGAATTTTCACACCTTCAATGGTGAGAATGGAATCCCTGCAGGCTATTACAATATGCTAACAAGAGGTGTGAAGCTCTGCTGCTGTCCATTTCAAATTTCAACATCTTGAAAAAGCTGTCCTATAGAAGGTATAGCTGAATATTGTGTGGAAAAGGTTGTTGTTTTGGAGAAATTATACAACTGCAGTGCTAATTTGGGCAGTGCAATTTTGGTCTATAGTGTGGATTTGTCAAATCAGTTTGTTACCTCGTCGGCATCTGTTGGTGTTGATCGGCCCTTGTTTTCACCAGATGAATCAGCATTTGTTAATTTGTTGGAGAAAGAGGTCATGGAACCTTTTAGAATTGAGGCTGTTGTACATCAGTGCTCCACTCAGCGGCAGCTGCACTTAAGACGAAACACTCCTCAGGGCCAAAAACCTGGATGAATACACAACTGCATTCAGACAGAAGGTGATGTCTAGACAACAAACACAGGGCTAAAGCCGCTGGACCTCAGTTCTCATCTGTACAAACTCCAAAAAGAGCTGTTGTGTATTGACAGACTCTCTCTCTCACACACACATACACACACACACACATTTCAGTGTGTTGACATATTGCACAATTTTTTCCAGAAGGCACACTTGAGGCTCTCTCTCGGTCTTCAGTTTTACCCAATCAGGAGCTCTGAGGGACAATTAGGTCTCAGACAGCTCGGTTTCTCTTCTGGTGTAAGGTGGAATCGTGCCCCAGGGCTCTCACCTGCCACATCCATCCTACACACAAACACACACCTACCCAGTACATACCATTTTGAGCACAAAATCTTCCCCACATACATTTTTACATTGTGAAATAATTACTACATATACAGATGCACACATATAAAAAAGTGGAAAACAAAACAAATATATAAATAATCATAAAAAATAAATAAATAAAATAAAGTGGACTTTATGAATGCATTTATTGTTAAAAGGTTTGGTATCAACAAGAATTGTTTTTTTTTAATGATCATCAAGGGTGCAACACATTAAATACAGTTATATTGAGAAATAGTGTTGTTATGTAGTATAGTATAGTATTTAGCTCCTTTAATTTATTCCTGTAATACAAAGCTGAATTTTCATCAGCCTTTAGTCTTCAGTGTCACATGATCCTTAAGAAAACATATGCATGTACGAATAAATATTGTTAACAGTGGTGGTTCTACATTGAATTACTCCCTGGGCAAGACCCCTCTCAGCGCGTATTGGTGTTGCATTGTTGTTCATACATAATTAACTATTCATAAAAAAAATAAATTTAAAAAACCCCACAAACCCCAACACGATTCATAAAGTCATGACAAGTGGTATGTGTTGAAAATGACCAATCACAAAAGCGGAGAGATCTGACAATAGGTGCGTTCGACTTAAAGCGGCGCCACAAGAAATCAGCTGCCGCCTTACAAAACAATGCATTCTGGTAAGATCATTTGTCCAACACAAATGCACCTTTTTTGCCTCATAGTAAACAGAATATTAATTGCATGATGCCATAGAATTAAACTGCATGAGTCAGGTATATAAGATTTAAAATAGTCACACACATCTGACCTTTTCAGGCTGTTCCTGTGCTCCTGCTTCCAAGTGCCATTGTGAAGAAATACATCACAGATGAGACAGCATGACACTTCGAGATATAACAGGATCAGAGGGAAGCGAACGGTGTGCAGGGAGAGCAGAAATAAAAGAAAGAGATGCCTGGAAAACAAAACATACACAGTACTACATTCATGCTTTTTCATGCCCCAAAATAAACGGAATTTTATTTACTAGTCTCCAGCCAAGCAGGACAGATGCGAACACAGTGTGCGTCCAGCATCTGTGTCACTTCATCAAACAGCCACCCAGATACAGAAACATACAGTGGCTGAAAAAAAGACACAAAAATGAACTATATAGATGCTTATAAAAAAAAAACTGAAATATTGCTTTAGATGCAAACTATCAAAGCAAGTGTCATCAGCAAACAAATGATGCCAGACATTCTCTTAAACTTCACTTTTCTCAGCCATTTGTGCAATGATTCTGAACCAATAAAATACTCTGTTTATAAAAAGTGTGCTTGTGCTATATTTCTTTAAAATAAATGTCACTTGCTTTGATATTTTGCTTTCTAGTGCAGTGACATTCAGATAGTTTAATGCTGTTTTAATTTAGAATGAAATTTTAATTTATAAAGTTATGGCTTAGGCGTCCAAATATTTTTGAGAGCACTAAACATTATATGGATCCGGTAAATTAATTAACTGCTGTAACAGCTTCGAATTTTACTTGTGGTAAATTATATTATATTATATTATACGGTGGCCAAGAGAGCTCAACGCGCTGCAACTTAAGAAAACACATGCAAACAGAAAAAAAAACGACAGCACATTAAGAAAAAATCTTCATCAGTTTCACAACACACGCACTGCAAATTCTCAACGCAACCAAACACAGCGTAACGTTCCCAGCCGGTAATGCCATCAAGCCCCACTAGAGGGCACTCCCTCCATATAATTTCACTCTCATTCATATATCGGACTCAATCTCCCAGAACACCCCTCTCCTCCACAGCTGTTCCCTGCTATCTCCACTCAGCCAATTCATTAGCGTCTGTATAATACCTGTCTGTTTTATCTGCCATTTGTGATGTATTGTGATTGTATCTCAGATCAAGCATTTTATATCTGATTGTGTACCTCGACTACAATTTAAGCTTTACCCATATATACCTGTATGCCGATGTTTGACCCTGATCTGCTGACAATGAATCTGAAACCTCTGCAAATGGTCCCGCACGCCTCCGACCTAATCATGACACACATAAACGTGATGCAAATAGCATGGACCACAACGGAAATGTTTCAGGGCGACCTCAAAAAGTGATGAACCCATCTGGGACCTGATTATTTGTTCAGTGGCTTTTGGTCAAAGCAGAGGTGATTCATTGGTCTTTTGGAAATTATAAGACTGCTCTGACGATTCAACAAATAATCAGGTCCCATATAGGGTTTGTCACTTTTTGAAGTCCCTCTGAAACATTTCCCGCTGTGGTCCTTGCTGTTTGCAGCACGTTTCTGTGTTTGCAGCATGTTTCTGTGTTTGGTTGCGTTGTAAGAATTTGTAGAGCCTGTGTTGTCAATCTGATGAAGATGCTTTCTTATTGTGCTGTCGTTTTTTCTGTTTGCATGTGTTTTCGTAGGTTGCAGCGCTGAGCTCTCTCAGCCACCATATGATGAGGTTTTTCAGCTGTTGAATGGAACCCATTCACTATCCCCTTAATAGGTGTCCAAACTAGCATTGGACCGCATTGACGTTCATTGTATGTTCTTTAAAACATCTCATCTTAATTTTTAGAAACTGTCCCTTTAATTGAAATGCAATTGGTCACTCCAATTCTTAATATTCTGTGACTGTTAGTTGCATTTATATAGTAGGTCAGGAGGTGAATGACTGACACTGAGAGGTTTTTCTGCCATTTTAAAGCAAGAACATCTAAAGGATTCCATTTCAAGTCATCGAAATTTGTGGAGACAAATCCCTCATGTCACCTGAGAGAGAGGGATAGAGATGAAAGCTGTTTCTATCCAACAAATAAATGGAATAAGTGTAAAAAAAATTGGAGAGCGTGACGGCCACCAACCTTCCTGACAGAGACTCAGCATTTGCCTTTACCCAACAGTTTGAGACATATTTAGATGAAAAGAATATGGTGTTAAAACAGGTCAAAGTTTCAGAGTGTAATAAAAACAAGATTGCATACAGGTGTTCTACACAAAAATGACTTGAATAGGGTTAAATAGATAAAAGAGGATACTAAACAGTTCATGGATATTTCTGGTTAATTTTTGTGTGCATGTTATAGAAAGCCTACAAGCATAACGTTGGCCTAACACACATTGCCCAAAAGATCAATTTCATAGCATGTTTAACTTTTCTCTTAGATCAAGCTATCGGCTAATCTTGGAAATGGTAAGCATCATTTTACTAACTTAATCGAGGCCATGAACACCTGTGCACTCTTATCGACCCAAACACATGTTACAATTACACGGCATTACCCAGATCCGAATTGCCAAGCATGATCATTTATTGATTTCTGCCCATTAAGCAAGGTTTCACACGTTTGTGCTTTCACAAAGAGCAATTGTTGTGACAAAAAGGCGGTGACTTAATATAACAAACTTCTGCCAGAACGGTGGCTCTAATATTTATACAAAGTGATTAAGAATTTACGTTAGCCAAAAACAGAGTATGAAATCAAAATGAGCCTCATTCAGTCGAGTGAGATGAGGTGGGGGGTGATTACATTGCTGGCTTGCCATTATTTTTTTATATTGTAGCCACAATGATAAAAAAAAAAGTACAATCAAGGCTTGTTATTCAGACCTTAAATTGCGTAATTCACACAAGTATACTGCAAAAGTTTCCTACTCTTTACTTTTAAGCAGTTTAAGCAACACTTTTCACACTGAGAGCAACTTGGAGGGTTTCTCGAGTTCATTTTCAGATTATTTATACCGAAGGAGTCAGTTTGTTAGACCGTACTGTGGCATCTCCAGGGAAATGTTAATGGTGGTTTATGAGCTAATTATTTCAGTTAATCAAATTGGCGAGAAATTATCAGATGATATTTGTTCTAAGCGATGATGACTCGAGACGGCCAGAGTCGTTTTTTTTCCCCCGACTTCAAAAAGATTGCAAAAGCCAGTTAAATGCCTGAGCTAGTTCATTAAACCACAATTAATATGCAAGTGTACCTTGACCTTCAAATCAAGACATTTCCATTTTTTAAGCGGCTACATTGGACAAATAGGACAAGTGTTTATTTTTAGACATTATTTAGGTGAGCCTAATAAAACATCGCTGTATGAAAAGAAGGTACAAAGCTACAAATGGATACATGAGTTTATGCTATAAATATGAATTATTTTTATATTATACAACCACACTTGTGTATGAGTCACCAAATATATTACGTATTTACAGCTGTATTATACAATATTTAAATAAAAATAAAAAATACAGCATAAAATCAGAAATCTAGTATGCATCTATTCATACGTTGATACTAATTACAATGCCCAAGCCTTTTAACGTAGTTGTGAACACTTCCTTAAAATACCAATATTTTGCTGTGCATATGTTGGTTTATTTATGATATCAGCCATGTCCCCTATGGAATGTAAATATTTTATGACATTTCTCCATCACTGCATCTGGTTCTTCTTGCTTAAAACAAACAAGCAAAGTTAAAGTGGTGGGAAGTACAGTAACAGCTTTATTAAATTAGTGCAAAAGACAGACAAAACTCATTCACCACATCATCTTTTTCTTTGCATTTTCAGAACTTACAGGGTCTTCCACACAAACCCACACACACATATGGTTATGTTTTTCATCTGTTATCTTTTTCTGTCTCTCTTTTTTGTTGTCTTATTCTTATTCAAAAGCGCAAAAAAAAAAAAAAAAAGAACCACTGAATCAACAGCCTTCCCTGGCCTCTTTGACTTTGACCCCAGGGGAGAGGGAGAAAAAGAAACAACCTGATCTCACAGAATTGCGTGAAATTACCACGGACTCTTAACACATAATTTCGTAATCAAAAAAGATGACAATGTAATTCAGTGACAGGCATCAGCCTTGATCCACTCACGGATAATCGGTTCATTTGATATAAAATGTATACTTTCATTGTAGCACCTAGCCCCACCTTTACCCTAAACCTACCCACTTCTGCACAATATGAAACACACACAGACCATATAAGCGCAGTCACGGGTATTTATTGCAAAAACTCACCATAAGCAGTAAAAAAAAACATTACAAACAAGTTGTTGCATTTCAAATCCTTCTAAAGCCATACAATTTCTTTACGCAAAGAAGAGAGTAAAATACAAGGTTTTAATCGCTGAAATTATCCCGCTCTGTTAACGCGTTGACATCTTATTCAAAAGACACTCTCGTCTAGAGTCGACACAAATCGATCACCAGACACACAAAAGAGCCAATAACATTTCACAACAGCATGACGCGATCGGTCACGAGACACGCGAGCGTCAATAGAACTGTACAACCAAGGCTGACGAAAGACTCTCCTGGCGGGAATTTTTTGAATTGTGCAAGCAACTCCAGCAGAGATAAGTCTCGGCTGACGGAGAGATGCTGATCAATCCTTTTGCCTAAGAAGAATTAGAATATTAATCCTTTTTAATAAATAATGTTGATTATTTGAGTTGAGTTTACCTAGTGTTTTATTACCGGATGGTAGGTTTAGGGGCAGGCATTGGGTTACGTGCTCATTAATGCAGAAATATAATAATATAAACAAAAATGTTGTGACCGTTTACAGTAAAAAAAAAAAAAAAATCACACCCAAAAAAAATGGCAATATCATTACCCAATATTTGAATCCAAATCCGTGCGCGAACCACGGCTGATGCCTGTCACTGACTTACATTGAAATCTTTTACGTGAGCCCATCACGAAATTTTTATTTGTTATTTCACGCAATTCTGTGAGATCAGGTTGAAAATAAAATAAACGCCATACCAGCAGAAACAAGAATCACAAGAAAGATTCGCTCTGTCTGCAAATCGCTCTCCAGACTCAAGAACCACACTCTAAACAAGAGCTCGTACATGGAGGAAAAAACATCAACGGCATTAGAAATAGTCCCTAAAATTTAGCAAAAACAAACAGTTGTTTTTTTTCTTTTTCTCGTGAGGGGTCATTAAAGAATAAGCGATCAAAGTACATAAGTTAATTCATATATTTGTACATTGGTAAAAAATAAAATATATATAGTGTACATTTCCCCCCACCATTTCACACATTACTATAAAGATATATTGTGTTCCACTCCATAACAACTAATGCAACTGAACCAAAAACAAAATAAAAAGACGCAACAGATGCTTTTTTTTTTTCTTTTTTGACTCTGAAGGCTTCTGGCTACCACCCTGCCCTAAGAAAACACAACCACTGCAGACTAAAGAGGCCTTATGTCCTTCCCTTACATTAGTAAACAAGATCAAATACAGTAGTCTTTAACCAGAGGAAACTAAAGTACATCGAAATGTCCAATCGCTTTGCCCCCATCCAATATATCTTTGTCCAGTGAGAGAGTTCGAGCATTGAGGCGGTGCCGTCCGTGATGTATTCCAGAGGTATGAGAAGACAGGAAGTGCAGGGAGAGGAGAAAAGGTTCCTAGTGAAAAGGTGGAGATGCACCGGTTGGGGATGGAGAGAGGCAATGGTGAAAAGGAGGAGAGCAAAAATGCAAATGCAAAGTGTCTTTTAGGGAGGTGGGGGGAGTCTTCTCTCTGGGCCTTGTTTGCGTGTGGAGAAGACAAGTGTTGCAAAAGGACTACAGAAAGAATCGGCAGGATTTACAAGCCTGAAAAAGAGAAAAGAGACAGAAAACGGTGATTAAACACCATTTCAAAGTTTAACAGAACATCTGTGGTGGTAATAAACTCACTTTCCCTTAGCAGGTTTGAAATTTTTAAAGCAACATGAGATATTCACTGTAATGTTTATGCAATGACTGTATAAAAAAACACGAACAACCACAACAAAGCTTTGGATTAATAAATTAAACCAATTAGGAACAAAATGCCTCTTTCGCTGAAGCTCCAGGAACGGATACAGCCTTTTATTTTTGCCTTCGCTTACTCCATCCAATCGTAAAATATAATTAAAATGTAACTTTGAAAAATGCAAGAGCTAATTTCGCAAGACTTGTGCGAAATGAATTGCCCTGCGGATCTCAGAAATTCAACAGCGATCGAACCGTGCCAGATCTGATGCGAGGGAATATTAAATGCAGAGGGGGGGGACTATTGATTTTTTTTTTTCTTAGCTGCTTGTTGTTTCTTTCCACTAGATACATTTGTACAGCTTGGTCCTAAATGGCAGTGGAAGGAAAATAAGACTTGAACGGCACTTAAGAGAGCGGCCGAGGTTGCTTCGTTCCACAAATGCCATTTGCAAATTATAATGAGACTCCAGTCCCGTTTATTCATGTGCCGAGGGCCCAAAACGCATCCAGGTAATGCTTTTTCCCTGAGGCGGACGAGTGTGAGTCTGAAACATCAAAATATACAACTGAATCAATTCACCTCGCCGCTTTCAGATGCAATAAAGTCAAGCGAGGAGTGGATAAAAATCCTCACTACTCATCTCCACACACACACACACACACACACACTTCTAAAGAGGGAAACACAAGTAAGTGTGGAGGGAATGCAGGCAGCAGGACGAAAGTGTGTTTGATCTAATTATCATCAGCCTGATTGGAAGAAAGTGGTTGTGGCAGCAGTCAGCTGCAGTTGAAACAAGGCACAATAACACGTGAACCCTGCAGGGCTTTGGTCAGATAGAAGTACACTCCTCTGTCCCCCCCCCTTACACAATCCCATCATTCACTTTCTCAATTTGTCTTCCATCAGTCAAGAAGTAAAGCTACTCATGGGTTTTAAGTTTACAGCCAAGAGGCTGGGTTTTTTCAATTAGATTTCAAGGACTGGAACAAGAACTTAGAATTAAACTATTCGATTAACTGTTAGTAAAAGTTAAACTAATAGTTCAAAATGTCAATTTTGTAAAAGATTTCTTAGCCTCATAATTTTTGATCTACTTTGAAAAAATGGTCTAACTTTTTTTTTTTCCAATGAAATTGTCACTGGGGTCAAATTTTCTATATTCTAGACACTGTTGATGGCAACTGAATAACTGAATAAAAGAATAACTGTTCACTGAAAGCTTTTTGAGGGTTTCACAATAAACAAACAAAAAAACTAAAAAATACTTTTGGAATCATTATTTTTCAGAATGCAGCAAAAAAATATTTTTGAAAAAAAAAAAAAGTTTTTTTTTTATAACTGTTCACTCAGTTTTTTTTTGTTGGTTTCTCTCTAAAAAAAACCCACACTTTTGGAATCAGTATTTTATTACAGAATGCAAAAAACAAAAATATTTGTGAACATTTTTGGGCGAACCCAAAATTGCTTTTACTCAAAAAAACAAAACAAAAAAACATTAGAACTATTATTTGTAAGACTGCAGACCAAAAACAAAACAATTATTATATATATAATATATATATATATATATATACACAGAGAAATCATTTGCTCAGACAGATAACAAAAATCTCTTTTTTTGTGGAATTGTGATTTATTTATTTATTTTTTTGTTACTTTAGTTATTTTTTACCTAATAAAAATAAGCAAACTGCAAATTTGAATAAGATTAATTGGGATGCAAAACTCTTTCTTTTGTTTTACAGAAAAAAAATGGGTTTGGGATGATATGAGGGTGAGCAAAATATAATAGATTATAGTAATAATAGATGAGCAACAATCAAATCTGTCCCTTTCAAAATGAAGTATGACATTTTCACTTTAACTATTAATCTTTGAATATTCTACTTCAAATCTAAAATAATTTTCATGTTCATATCGAGTTACTCAACCTCTACCCTTGAGCATTAGAAACAGAAATTGCAATTTAGCAAGTGGCATTAAATTATTATTATTCCTTTCACGCTTAAAAATTCATTTACACGAAGAGGTTACACTTTATCTGCCAGGTGCACTGTGGATGGCACGTCAAAACAAGTGGCTTGAAGAGCCAGCAAACGGGTCGATGCTGTGGAAATTTCTCTTCCCCTCGAGACAGGTCACATCAGTACCCAGAGTGGATTAAAGAGTAAAAGCGCCCATCTTGGCAGAAAAGGGGATTTAAACTTCAGTGGGTCCAGACTCAGGCTTATTTCCCTGTTTGTGGATTAATTATATTTTACCCCTGTTGGGCATCTTTCATCAGATTAAACCACGTTATAGAGGTCTTTTCAGTATATCACCACTCTTCATTTGACCAGAAATATCACGTTAGGAACATACTCCAAAACATACGCCGTCCCATATGTACTATTCAATTACAGCTATAATTAATTAAACTATGACTGACATTTTTAATTTCCTTTTCATGTGCACACAGGCTAGATAGCTCACTGTTTATTAACCACTGTGAATTTAAATGTGAAAATAAAAAGGTGGATGCTATTTACACTAATGTTTATCTATTAAATACCATCATTGTTAAATATGTGCATTCTGTACACTATTAAAAATAAAGAGTGTTATTGCGGTGATGCCATATAGAACCACCATTTTTGGTTCTTCAAATCAGAATGTCTGTATTGTCACTGTACACATATAGCATGTGCATTATATATATCTCTGACAAGATTAAGAGTTCCTAAAAGAGCCATTCCTAAATAGTTCCTAGAATAACCCTTTTAAACACTTTAGAAATCAAAAGAAACAATTTGGTTATAAAAGATCTTCTCTTCCTTTAAAAGGTTCCATGGATGTTTAAGGTTCTTCGTAGAACCATTGATGCCAATAAAGAAGCTTTTTATGTGCTGCCAACAGTGATACTGTAGATTCACACAAAGTGAAATTATTTGCAATATGCTATTTGTACAAAAGCAAAATAGTGGAAGAAGGTAAAAAGTGCAAAGCATCTAACAAAAAAGACACACAGGTTTGTATCTGTATTTCTCTTAAGTTCACAAGTTACTCTTAAAAAATACAGTAAAAACAGTCAAATTATAAAAAAATGCTGTAATTTAAATGGATTTTATTGTTTTCTGTTGGAAACCTGAATTTTAAGCAGCCATGTTTTTAACATGCGGGTTTTCTACTTAAGCAACATTCTAAATTATCAATGAATTATTAATACAGTTTTTTTTCTGAACATACATTTCAAAAGTACATAAAGCAAAGCTTTTAAATAAGATCATTTGTAACATTACAAATGCTATTACTGTTACTATTACTGTCGTTTTGATCCATTTCATATGTCCTTGCTAAATACAAATTTATAAAAATTTATAAAAAGAAAAAGTCAAAAAAAGGAGTGATCCCTAAAGTGTAATTTGCAAGCAGTCCTACAGGGGGCAGTATGGTCATCTTGGCATTGTTTGACCCTTCCTCAGTTCAACATGTGCTCTTAACAGTCTCCTCTGTGATCTGATCTTAAGCTCAATTGTTACATCAAAGCATATTTTGTCAGAGGAAAAGATCATTTAGTTTCCTCTCAACATTTGTCTCAGAATCCAGCATTATCTTGTGTTGAAAATGATGTGTTTTTGCCCCTCTCAAGCATTAACATCGCCGGTGTAATCAGTCAAACAATTCAATGGTGCCACGTTTTTGGAGGACAAACAAAATCAATGGACTCAAAGGGCAAATCAGCACATAAGATGTTTGGCAAACTGTCATCAGAAACAGTAACAATGGCTCCAGTGTGATCGAAAACGTCAAGACTAATGAGTGTGTGAGAGATGGTGCCAGTCGTGTCCCCCGTGATCTTGTGTGGCACACGCAGGTATTTGGTGCAGGACTTTAATAGGGGTCTAAAGAGCAAGAAACTTGGAGGATCTGTGAGTGTTTTCCCAGAGGCCTCCATAAATTATTTAAGAGGCCACAAATGAAAAGTTCACTGGACTCCTTTATCCTTGAAAAAGGAGGAAGAACATAGAGAATGGATTTTTTTTTCAGTCTGTGGAGCAGAAGGTTAGCAACATGAAAGCTAAAAATACACATCCACCAAAAGATGTACACCCTCACCAACAGTCACTTTACAGTGAAATCCCCACTGAGGATGATTCTACTTTTTTAAATCAATTTCCAGCAATTATACAATTATAAGTTTCAGAATAACTTTTCAGATATTCTATATAAAGACTTCCTGTCTCTTCTTATTTTGGCAATGATGGTGGATATTGGCCATTTTAATATATCATTTTAAAAACAAAATATTATTGTTACAAAAATCTGCTTCAGAAGATACGTGTTAACCCCCCCCCCCACACACACACTATATCTGTATTTGGATTTTCCTAAAACTTTAGTCTGGTATTTTCTCAGGAAACATAAGTTGCAGAGATATAAGAAACACACTCGAGACCAAACAACCATGCAGAAGTTTGCAGAAGTCCATGTTTTCAAACTTGGGGTCCATGAAGGTAAGCAAAGGAGGTCAGGACCTTATATATAACTAGCATCATTATCAATGTGCTTTTTTTAATCAGACCAGTTTTTACTTTTAGTTTTAATCTTCAAGACAGCAGATTAGAATTCATATAATTTCTAATCACTGACATAGAATAAGTTTAGAAAACTTTTTGTTATTTTTTTCAAGCTATTTTTAAGGCACATTTTGCTTAAAAATACCTTGTATATTTTACATCTTCCAACCTTTTGTTTCACAGAAGAAAGAAAATCATTAAATATCATGATGAATTACAATTTTTGTATAAACCATCTCTTTAAATGGTCCTCTGGTGTGACGGATACATTTGTAAACTATGCATAATAAACAGAGAATGTGTCTCCTGTAGAGGAGACAGATGAAGCGAATTCTGTCTAATCTTCTGGCCATTTCTCTCTTGCAGCGCTCCATCACTGAGCTTCTGGGCTTATCTGCCTGTTCTCAGCGCTCTCTCTCAGCAGGGGTCAGGGTTCATTAAGGTGATAAGAAAATTGAAGTCAGACACTCTCTCCCTCCCACTCGATCAGTGTGTGACATTGTGGCGCGTCTCATGTGTCTTCTGCACAACAGTGAAACACATCCCTTGCAGGAGTCATTAGTGTACGTGTAGTGCAGCTCTGAGACCAGCATGCATCAGCTCTGTGTCAAGTCACATGAGGAATAAACACGTGCACACACTTTTAGTCTGCCTGTTACAATGAATCACTGCCTGAATGAGAAATATTACAATGGCGTTTAGACATGCTTCTATTTTGCACACTTCCTCATTTTATACAAAAAATTAATATTGATTTGTTATTGATAAAGCAGATATCAAACTGCATCTATTTCAGAGGTACAACCTTGATAAAGAATCATACAAATTTCATAAACATTTTCCGAAACGTTCTGCTGAAAGTCAATTAATAAACAAAACCCTTATTTTCCATATGCTCTCAGACTTTTGGGTCACACTGTATGTTAAGTATATATTTCATTATTAATCCTGTATATTAATTTAACACTGAAATAAAAAATTGCTGAAAAATCACTATTGTTTCTAGATTTGGAGAAAATTTGAAAAACTTGGTGCTATCGGAATAATAAAAACATTCATTATTATTTTGTTGTATTTTATTCATTTATTTATTGACTTTTAAAAATGCTGGACTGTTACAAATACAATATGCTGGATTTTGATGTGAGAGGATAACAGGGGGAAATTTTTAATGGAAGTATTTGAATATGGACTAATATTTTGATCAGAAGCAACGGCTTAAAAGTAGACTTAGTTAGGGATTTGTTTAAAACAAACATGTAACCTTTTCACTTTACAAGACATTCATTGATGGACTGGAGTCATGTGGATTAATTCTAGAAAATTGTGATGCTTTTATCAGCTGTTTCTCTCATTCTGACGGCACCCATTCACTGCACACGATGACGAAACAAACTTATTTTGGATGCCCTGAGGCTGAATCTATTTTCAGAAAATTGTGGTTTTACAAACAAACAAATGTTTAGGGGCATATAAGTGAGAAACACATCATTGAGAAATTATAGTAACAGCCCTGAGATTATTTCTCAATTGTTGTATGCTGCAATTGTGCCAGAAGTGCCTTTTTTATTTATTTTTTTCACCGGAAATCCCACTTCGGGTTAACCAGCATGTCATAATACAGTACATGTCACTGTCTGCCAGGGCAGTAGCAAATAACCCCATCATTTCAGCCTATTTACATTCACATATTCAGCATTCACACCAACACAATGATTGCTACCAGAGCTACGGGGAGAACGAGAAAATGATGCCTAAACTGTAAAAAGAATCCATAAGTAGACATGAAACACACATTTTAAAAAAGATGAAGAAAAATGCTAAAGAAGGGATTCACTAAGAAAGAAGGAAACTTTTATTTAAATGTATTAGCAAAACGCACGAGTCGTTGTTTTAGACTGTGTACTGTATGTCTGGAAATATCCCAAATTATAATGTTTTTCCATCATGTGATCAGTTATTTTCCACTTAATAAGTCTAAAATAAGCCTGGTTCATAGAGAAAAGCAATATTTTTGCACATTTACCTGATACCAACATTAGCAAGTGGCAGCTTTGACACACAGCTTGAGAAAATGGAGCAATTTTAGGGAGTCTGAAGCATATGGAGCCAAAATTGAGGTGAAAATATTGGTATCTGAATGATAATATATGCAGAGAGATACTGTAACACAAACAGGAAAGTGATTGGAGGAGAGAAACTCTGGAGAAGATCTGCCACCATGCTTCATGCCGATCTGGAGACATTGAGTGCCACAGATGGATCCGACTCTTATCCAGACCGGACCCTGGGCGAGGAACCCTGCTATAGAAAACCTCAGAGCGGAACATCCCTTCTGAAAAACTCTGATTTATTTTTCCTCTGTTTTCCATTTTAGAATGGCTGTATAGAGTTCCATTATGTTCCAGCCCCTCTAAAGGCGTGAATTATTAATGTTATTGCCGGGAGAAAGAGTCGCCGGGGGGCCGTGTGCAGGTTTAGATGGGAGATTAACTGTGGGACAAACATATAATACACTTTGACGCACACACACACACACACACACTGAGATGCCTAAGACCTGCTGTAAAGCAACCTTTAATCAGTGCGTATTACTTTAAATGCTTCTATGTGTCTCAAGCGGCTGCACTAGTGGCCCTACACGTGCTGTAAATCTAGCCTGATATGGATCAACTCTTAATGCAGTTCCAGGCTTTACCACAGTAAACAGATACGGGGTCATGCCAGACGTTCTGGAAGAGAAGCCAATTTCCTGTCAAACTGTACAGCAAAGTAGGGCGTTCATCATCAGCATTAACAGCTAAAGTAACAACACGTGAAAACTGGAGAATTTCCAAAAGTAAAGGTCAAGGGCACACGGCTAAAAAAAATTATTGTTATCAATATCCTTGTTTGGTTTTATAGTAAACAATATCTAAACATACACCACACAAGCATGCAATTATAAATCCTGCATAATAATTTATAATTGTGAATATATATATAAGTATAATGTAAATATAAAGAATAAAGTCTTGACTTTTCATGCATAAATTTGTAAATCTGAATTGACAGCTATAAACCCTGAATATAAAGTTATAATTGTAAATACTGTAAGTATATATATACAGTATAATCATACTTATATGTACGTACACACACATATACATGCACACATACATACTTGCATATATACAATGAACTATTACATTTAAGTAGTGTAAAAATAAAAAAAAGTATATGAAACATTGGAATATACAAGCAAATTTGTTTTAAAGTTAAGGTGCATAAACAAACAAAATGATTCCGGGATTCTGTAAGCAGTCTGTGAACTGGACAGCAACACCTGAATCCAAATGAGCTTAAAAAGCTTTAAATTTCCAGAGAGTACGCACAAGGCCTGTGCCGGTCATGCACAGCACGGACAGTGTTCTAAATTCAGGAATTAAGAGACTTTGTACAATACTAAACTCTGTAGAGTTCTGACTTTCCATATATATATATTTGCTGTTGGGCATAATCTTGCCCATTAAACACTTGCAATATTTATTCGCACTTTATTAGAAATCATGAAATATGCAGCATGTAGCAAACTCTGCATTTAAGCAAATCACCTGGAATTTCAAGCGTTGTGATAAGAGGGGCCAGACATTTATGTGAGTATCGCAAGGGGTGGAATAAAAGAATACTTACAGAGGATGGAGAGCAGAACCAGGCCGAGCAGTAGCAAGAGGTTTGTTTGGATGGAGCCGGCACGGCTGCAGTCCATTCTGTTCTTCTTACAGGTGCACACTTGAACTTTCAGTTCTGTGTTGTTAGATATTGGAGGCATGCCAGAGTCAGTCAGAACCAGCGGCAGGTTGTAGTTAGCCTTTTTCAGACTGTGCAGCAACATGATCTGGGAGTGAGTGTCTGAAACAAAAAAAAAAACTTAATGTAGCATTCTGGTTGCTTGAAACCCCAGAGAGTATCTTTAACCCTACAAAATACAATAAACCCTCGACCTCAAATCACCTCTTCCCCTCTTATTATCGCTATCACAGCATCTGCAACTGATTCTCTTCTCAAACAGGAGATTCACATGCCTTTCTATATTTGAGTGTGTGCTCTCAGGAAAGATGGGTAATTGAGCGTCTGCTAAGATAAACCCCAAATATACTCAGCTATTCGGTCAGCGTGATATCTAATGATACACACACTGTCTGGGACAATAGACCGATCCTTTCGCTCCCAGCAGCAAGTGATCCATCTGACCCTGGTGAAAACACTACAATTTTCTTGTCCATGCTGGATAGGTGCTGGTATAGCTGGTAGACTACACAAAATAAAAAAAAATAAAAATAAAGGCCAATAAACTTTTAACATAGTGAATATTTTCATTGCAGATCATTGTTCTTAATATTTTTTTGATGTTTTTCACACTAAGAAACAAAAAAAGATAAGAAAAGAAAAGAAAAAACAAGGCTCTTTTAAGTGACCACTGAAACAGGGTTGCCAGGTCTATCAAAACAAGTCCAACCTTCTCAAAAGGAGCTCAAAAGGATCCCAATCACATTTCTGTCTCCTCCATAACCTACTCTATGTTAAAGAAAGAGTGTAAAAGTACCAAATTCTACAGATAAACCACCAACTTCGCAAAACTAAACTGACACTTTGGGAAACCAAAATTGTTCTTCTGTGGAATCACTATGAAATCCCTCCTTTTAAGACATTTTTGTTTACCACAGTAATGCTGACTTTAGGGATGACTATATTTTAGTAATTTTCATGACTGAATGTCATGATCAGTCAATTTTGCCCAAATTAAAATTCAGTTTTACAGTAACACTAAATTAATGTTTTTTTAGGAATTTACATGATCGACTGCCATTAAAGGCATTACAGACCGGTCAGTCAAGTGCACACAATGTTTGCAGTTTAAGTAATTCATACACAGAGAATTCTAATAATGTACAGTAATAATTGCAAAATGTACAGGACATGCAGTGTTTACATGACCTAATCACATTTTTACTAAATGCGCTTGCGCTGAAATTGACAAATCAACAATAAATCAATCAAGCTTAATTCTATTAAGGTAAACTTTTAATTTAGTGAAAGCACCTTTTGTATTTCCTGAAACCAGCCCTAGAAATAGCCGACATGTGTTCAACTGTAGGTCAGAGCCTGTTTCTGTCCCACCTGAGAATGAACTTACCATTGATCCTCGAGATTTTCCATGTTTTCTCTAGTCCTGGCTGTTTGCCAAGTTCGATCTTGAAAGGATCTGTATTGGGATGAATGTCCTTGTCTCGTCCCCCGATCACCACCACATTCATGTCTTTAGCGTCCTCACACACGCGGGCCACAGAGGGGAAGACGTAGGGAGCGTTGTCATTCTCATCCTCCAGAGTGATTATCAGCGTACCCGTGCCCGAGGCGGGTGGACTTCCTAGTGAAACAAAACAAAAGACATTTTTGATTTTAGTGCTATTTTTATTAGTGTTTATAGCATGCATATTGCAACTTATTCAGCTTTACATTTTTATACATTTTAATAGCTTTAGTTAAAACTTAAAAAGCAAAAAAAGGCATTTTTTAAACTTTACTATCACATTTACTTTTCTATTGTATACTGTAAAAAAGCTTCAATAAAGATCAGCAGAGAGTATTATGAAAGTAAATTGGTCAATTTTGATTTTTTACAATCACATGCAAGTACTCTGGCAGACTAAAGCTTTCTGGCTCTATAGTCTAAATCAATAGTTCTCTTTTAAATGCACAGGAGGATTGTGCTTAACACTGACTGACTATTACTGCAAAGCAAAGTGGGTTACAGACATCTTATAACCAAAAAAAATAAAGGTCAGACTGGATGCATGACAAACACAGACAACAGCAATCAATGTCTAAAACAACAGCAAAACAAAACATTTAGCTTCGGACTTGGAGCAACAACAATTATCTCGCCTCGCTTTGTATCAGATTGCACTTTATTGAATACTGCACAGAGAAAAAAATAGATTATTAAAGGCTTTTGAAATATTCTGTTTCTGGGAGATTAGCAGTTTTTGCAAGACTGCATAATTATAAACAGCCCTGGAGGTCACTCGCAATTAACATCTGATGACAGGATCAGTAATTACAGAATGATTTTGTCCTCGTACTGCCAGGAACGCTCAGGCCTCAAAGGGAAGAAGAAAAGGTACGGTGTCAAAACATTGAAGCATGTAATGTCTTGGTAGAAAAAGAAATTTGGTTTGTTCCAATTGCGCCTCTAAAATACCTCTGCAGAACAGCGTTTAGAGGTAGAACAATGACGTCCTTGCCATGTTTTATTGATTTTCTGCTCAAAAAGATTGTCAAGCATCTAACAAGCCATTTCACAATATGAAAAAGAACGTGTGTCTGCGGACAAAAGCGAACTGTCTTGCCTAACACCAAAAAAAAAAGCAGCACACTTCTCAGTATGTTTCACAGAAGTAAACATGTCCCGCCATGAGTGATAACAGCTATCCGATTTATAAATCATGAACTCTTAAAAAATTTAGATTTGGCTTGTGTGCACATTAGTAAATACATCCATTGCTTCGCTTTCAACACCAATGAGCAAACCCGTGACTGAAAACCTCCAAAGGTCAAGGCAAGTATTGTGTAAACACGGCTCTTTTGGTATATGACTGAATATAGATTAGGTTTCTGCTCATAACAACAGCTATTGGCCACCTTCTGACCCCAAAAACAAGATCAGATAAAAATCCCAGAAGCATGCAGGGGCGACTCTAGAATATTCAAGTGGGATTTATGGGGGCCCGGACACCTAGTAGAGCGTGAGCTGATGTGATTCTGAGTAATCTTTCAGTTCTTAAAGGAACAGTTCACTCAAAATTGACTGAAGATGTATCATACTCAAGCCAACCAATTTGTATATGAGCTTGTTTCTTAGTCGGGACAGATTTGAAGAACTAGTTCTGTGCATATTTCTCTCCTGATGCAGACAAGATGACATTTTTTACTAGGGAAAGCAATATTACGAATAGAGGACTGGCATTTTACACGATAGCATTTGTTGTTTCTATGAAAAAAATGGATTTGCTTCTTACACACACACACACACACACACACACACACACACACACACACACACACACAGCTTTTCACTTCACAGTGTGTTAATTGATGGACTGGAGTTGTGCGGATCACTTGTTGTTGATTATTATCAATTCTGACGGCACCCATTCACTGCAAGTGATTAAATGTAATTTCTCCAAATCTGTTCCAATGAAGACACTAATTAATAATATACAGTACAACAAAGATGGCCCGAGGGTAATCAGATTTTCAGCACATGTCAATTTTTGAGTGAGCAATTCTTTTAAGTTCAAAAGGAGAAGAGCGATTAAGTCTTTTTTGTTAAACATTTCATAAACAAACATGAAAATGCCCTCCATTGTCAGTAGATCAGTATCTGTGAAATATTTGGTAGCATGTTATTGTGTTTTTCCACTGGAACGGGGACTGTTCGGTTGAGAGATCACGTCTGTGGCGAATATACAGTAGACACTAAAAAGGCCTTTGGAGGTATTCATATTTAATGCACCACACTGCTACATACTTTATACAAGGCAAATGCAATAAAAGTTATATTAAGACATTATGCAAAAACACACTATAGTTTATATTAATATATTGTGTCTCTCACTGATGAGAGTGACTGATATCACAGTGCATCTGAATCTAAACAGAAGATGAAAAGCAAACACTTCCAACCTTTCCGAAATGAGTAATATGCCAGAAGCAATATGAAACTTCATTAAGATTAGTTTTGGTTTGGTGAAGACAAACATTCCACATATTGCCATTGACCTCCAAACATCTTTTGAAATGCATATTTTTCCCCCTCCTCAAAGACTATGAAAATAGTTTAGCCTTGCACAAGGGAATTATTGTGCATATTGAGACTGTAAGTCTTCCTCTCCGTGCCCGTCGGTTATGTGCAATAGTAGCGCGGTGCCCACAGGAAGGGTGCGTAAGTGGAGCGTGGCTGGGACTTGCTGCACTTGCCGTATCTCTCTTGACTTTGATGTTCCTCAACAATGCGGTCAACATAAATTGACTAAAACAGCTGTTATTCAGGAGAATTGGGGGTCTAGGTGGTCCAGTATGTTACAATGCTAAAGACCACCTGACCTACCGAAGTATTAAAGTTCCTGTAGTACAAACATACGTCCACTTCTTCAGTTTCTGGAAAGGAAAAAATGGAGATAAACTCATAAACTCACCTAAGCAAGCAAACCTCATCAGCCAGGCTTTATGAAGCTCTTCTTTGTGTGTATATATGTATATATAGTATATGAGGGAACGCAAATCCTCCCCATCTACACATATATGCTGTATTTGGTTAGAAAGCATTAAAGTTGTTTGTCTCCACTTAGAGAAAACACATTCTCTCGCTCGATCGCTCTATAGTCTTTACCATCTTCATCAGCATCATCATCATAATTATCTTTGGCACCGCTAAGAGCTCCATCATCCTCTAACTCACATTGAAGGCCTATTACACACGTTAAGATGCAGCATAAAGTGTTCTAGAAATGAGCAGCAGCGCTTCATGTTGCAGTTTATCACTTAATAACTTTCATCTTAGAAACCGACGACCCCTGTAACATCAGTATTGATTAAGGTAAACGTGAGCAGAAATATACAGCATGAATATAGACTTCACGAGTAGCTGAGTACACACCGCTTTGTTTAACAAGCAGCATTGACATAAAAGATATTCATGAGACATGGATAAGAAAGGGTTGTTTGCATAAATAGGTCTATTACATATGCAGTGTGTAATGGAACTGGATGTTTCAGATGCTGTCTTCTTTCCCCTCCATAATAAGAGTGATTTATTTTCTCCTTTGTTACGGTGCGCTGATATATATATATATCTTGCCTGACTTTGCTGAGATCCAATTCCCTCCTCTCTAAACTTCTTTCTAATGCATCACCAAACATTAGCGATATGGAAAGGATAGACAGTTTTTCAGCCTCACAGCTGTTCGTGAGCAGATTTGCAATCAAATGCAAAACTGTCTTTTGTCTTTTCGCTCCGCATTAAAAAATGGATGTTTATTTTTATGGCTGTGAACACTGTTCATATTTTATGGCCAGATAAAACAAAGCTTGCACACTGTAAATGCATATACTGCAAATGTCTAAAGGGATTTCTTTTTCTTTAAAAAAAATAGCCATATTTAAACTTTTTCTTTTCTTTGTAGAAGGTTTTAGGAAAAGTTTTGCAATGTCTTATTTTTGCTACTCCTCAAACTTTATGATTGCACATTTTTAGCCAGTATAAAATTATTAAAACAAACAATAAAAAAAAAAGTATGCATGCCCCCACATAACACATGTAGTGTTATTTCTACCAAGGCAAATATAAATGTTCTACATTTTGGGTGTTATTTCTATCAAAACAAAAATTTTCCTCCCCAAATATGTACAATATTTTAAATGAATGTACTTGTTAACCCAGAAGAAAACATAACAGCCTGAGATGCAATATGAGACGTAATGAGTGAAGCGAATGAAAAATCAAAGTAAATATCAAGTGAGCAGATTATTTTCACAGTGTGCCATTTACAATCTAATTATGCAAAAAGTGTGACAATATAATTACATTTTGCCATGTAATCAATAAAGTCAGAAGTTTTAAAAGTTAATAACAACTTGAAGTAGGGTGGAATGAGTTTATAACAATATCAGAATTCTACAGTGATGCCAGTATAAAACGTTGGACATTGTTAGCAGACAAATCTGCTAAATACAAATCTGTAAAAAACAGTGAGCAGACAGGGAAAAGTTTGAGTGATGTGTCAAGAAATGATGCTGTTGGTTGCATTAATGATTTTGTGACAGCACAAGGCTCTATCTCATCCCCTCAGACCCCAAAGGCAGACCCTCGGTTCAGTGAGTTTCTTTATTTTGGTACTGACCCCTTGGCCCATAGCGTCTGTTCCACCTGATGCTGCCCTGGAGGACCAACCCACTACAGCAGCTTGGACTAATACCAAGTGTTTTTCTGTCTGCATCTCTCACTATCTTCACAGTCTCCCTACAATCAAAAGTCAGCTCCTATTTAAAATTAATATATATATATATATATATATATATATATATATAAATACTATTACTAATAAAACAGTGTTTTCTCTTTCTCTGTTTCACTGTTGCTCTAAGTAGCTCAAGCTAATTTAGCTTACACTTATAATTGTGTACAACAAACATTGTTGACTCTGATAAATTGCTTCTGCTGTTGCTTTAGATAAAAGCATCTGCTAAATGCCTAAATGCAAATGCAATAAAGTTCTATTACGCACAGAAATCAGAAAACAAAACGTTGCACTTTTAAATGTGTAAACAAATTCTAGTTTTGTTAGAAAAGTAAAAAAAAAAAAAAAAATCACCCTTTTGCATTTATGCATTTAATTAGACGTTTATGTAAAACAATCCAGCATACTAAAAACATTATATATTTGATAATTTCCTGCATTCCCTGGACGCTCGTGACATTTGGCTGTGCTACCGCCACGCTCTACAGACGTTCCAACCCAACTGCAGTAACTATCTGTATCAGGTGGCGGCTCACTTGAGCTCGGCTTTCTCCCGCTGGAAGTCATTGCATTTCAGTTAAACTCTGCTCAACTCTGTCGCATCGCCTAAAGGCACTTTCGCACACAGCGTCTCAAATCACCAGCTCTCACTGAAAATAAATGATTTCCGGGACTTTCTGGCTACTCCATCTTTGCTGAAGCTTAAGGCTAGCGGATCAAGACAAAGAGAGAATATGTGGACTGATTCGCTTTGTGACTATGATTATTAGAACTAATCGGGCTAAACAGCTAACAATTCTTAGAAAACTCTTATAAAAAGAAACAATAAAGACAGAGTTGAGCTCAAGGATGTGAATGAGATGCAATCAGGAGGGTGTCTGAGTCAGAATGAAGGCGCAGTGGGGGTGTGGAGTGTATGGATGCTCACAGCAGTGGTCACGCCGTGAGACAGACTCTGAGAGGACACACAGGACTCGAGCAGATGGCTCTTTTCTTACTCTACTCTGGCGTGCTGAGATTTCAGAGCTTCAGCATAAAGACCTATAGGAATAAAATGACTTATACAAGCGTACTGTTAACAGTACATTAACTTTTGAGTTTTTTTAGATGCATACTAAGCTTGTTCAATTTATCAACGCTATTAAATGTTCTATTTTTAGACATGAAGAGGCCTTTAAAAAAGTTTTTAAACTTTGGAAGTCACATTAAGAGCGTCATTGCATTGGATACAAAATGAATGATAAATGATGCTACAGCGTTTCTCAAAAATAACTTCACTAACTGGTCCCAAGGTGCTTTTTAGTGGAACATCACATTAACTATGGACTATTGTAATAATGTTTGCCAACCACAAAATGTCACAGTAGATTTATATATACATATACTATAGTTCAAAAGCAAGGTTTTTTATTTCTTTTCTTTCTTTCTGTTTACCAAGGCTGCATTTATTCAGTCAAAATAATAGTAAAACAGTAAATCATACTGTAAAATTTTATTTCAAATTTATATATAATTTAATATTTTGATAGCATTAGAATGTAATCATTCTTTTGATGTCAATGTTGAATTTTCATCAACCATTATTCCAGTCTTCAGTCTTAAACTAACCTTTAGATTACTATAAAATGCTGACATGGTCAATATTAGTCAATGCTGAAAAACAGTTGGTGATTATTTTTGTAAAAAACATTTTTTTTTCCTAGGATTTTTAATATTACAATATTTGGTAATATTATACGCATCTTTATTATCACTTAAAATTAAAATAATAATGCATCTTTAAAAAAAATAAAATAATTTTTAACAGTATGTCTATGTATGTCACAGTATGCTTGTGCCACATTTTTATGATTTATTTAAGAAAAGGTGATGTCAGAACAATACAATCAACAAGCTCAGTACATAATTTTACAGAGTAATGACCTATTGAAAAACAATTACCATGACATGCACTTAATCTTCAAAAGAGGAATCTCACATGCTTCCAGCAACCTCTGATTTCTCAATCAGCCCTACGGGGACTGTAGAGAAACAATCCAACACACTACCACATATAGCCGTCGACACTCCGTCAACTTAACAAGGGAGAAAATTGATCTGCAATTAAAGTCAGGCCCTCTTGCTTCACGGGAAGCTCAGCTGGAACCTGACAATGAAGAGCCGATTAAACCTGCATGTCCCTCTAGAACAAAAGCATCTGATTAGCCTCATGGGTTCCTTTTAATGAGAAACTTGGAGTGAAGGAACTCTCTAACTCTGCTTTGACAAAGCCTACACCATCCTTTCATCAGTATATAGTATTGAATCAGGGCCTGACATCTTCTTTACGTCGAAGTCCTCTTTTGTATCAAGAGAGTATACGTGATTAAGTTCTATTTCCCTCTTGAAAGCCACACAAGTGGACGTGACAGGAGTTGCGTTATTAGAGATACGAATGTTCTTCCATCGGCACTTCAGACTTCAAAGTCCAGAGACAAAAAAAGACTCTCTAGTGTCTGCAGAAACCAATCAGTGTCAATTTAGGCCAGCAGACAGGGATGATAATTCGAGAGTGTGCGGTATGTTTTCCTGTGTCTTATTAGCCTGGTAAAGCAACCAACCAAAAGCCTTTGTTCTCTACGAGCCCTAAACAATATAAAACAGGCAACACCTACATGTTTTTCTCCAAGGTAGAAGAACCTCTTCAGTTTGAAAGAGCATGTCTTATCACAAAAAAGTTCACAGAAGTCGACCCTCCTTTTATCTTATAACCCCTGAGAGCCAGAGGAGGTGGGATTGTTTTGACTTTTAAGAAAGAGCAGAGTAAGAAGCAGTGGAGAAACCAAAGATGAGGATGGTAAGAACCATGATGTCTTTGGCTTTCTGAGTAGATCTCATTACGAAACCATTATCCTGGCTGGAGGAATGGATTTAGCTCTTGTGGCCCCCCATGCCACTTTGAGGATCCTTATTGTACTTCAAAGTACAGTGGCAGAGAGGATCTGCAGGGAATGAAACACCTCTCCACTGACATCTGTCCCTCACTTGAAGCTCTCCTCCAAAAGAAAAGGGCTTAAATTGGAGAGCAGCAATTATGGACAAGACAGTGCCACAGGCAAACATTTGCAGACTTCCCTCAACTGTTGCTCTAAGATTGGTAAAGGAAAAAAAAAAAATCTTAAAATGAAATAAGGTAACCCTTCAAAGCAAAACAAAAAATCACGAACATTTGTTAATCAGAATGGCACTGCAGCCACAAGATGCTCACCACATTCAAAAAAGCATTCCTTTCATAAATCAAAATGAATTATGCATACGCCCAATAAGAATGTTCTTGAGTAGTACCTATACCACATCAACTGACAAAACAATTAATAGCCTTGACCTGTGTGACCTCATAATAATAATAATTTTATCCATATGCAACCTTTTGATCTCAAAATAAATTCCGGAAGCATAAATCGTAATAATGAAATTCCAGTGTTAGACTACATCAGCTGTAGCGAGGAAATACTTTATATTGTTTGCATGTGACTGTCCGGTGTCATGCTAAATAAATAAAATGAAATAAATGAAGCCCTGTATGTTTTTGAAAATTTTATGGAGTGTATTTGGAATCTTCAGCACAGCTGCATCTGCTGACAACCTGATCTCCCTCCTCCCTCCCTCTCTCTCACTCTCACTCTCTGTATGAGGAATGTGTGAAAAAGAAGGATGAGCAATAATGGAAAAAACAAACAATTTTAACTTATCTTATAACCTAACCTAACTTAACTTATAATTTTTAACGTATCACAATATTTGTGTTAGTACCGGCTAATTAAATATGACGTATAAGTCTGACGTATAAGTCGGATGACTATGTTAGTCGTTTCTCAGCAATATGAAAAAGGCTTTTAAATAAAAGTCCTGAAAATTATCAAATGAGTCTCCTCCTGGTGGTGACCGTTCTAAAAATGAGAGGTTTCCAAAAATTGTGTCTAGTTTAGTTCTTTCTCTCTCCATGTCACCGCTCCTGTCATTTCAGGGGTAAAAAAAAGGACTTTTTTAAATGAGAGGGATAACCTAAATTTATTGTTTAAATGAACAGACTGCCTATGTGTCTGAAGGTATTTATTTAAGATCAAACAACATGCATACATAATCCAAAAGATATTTTTTAAAAATATGGAAATAAAATTATATTATATATTATAAATTATATATGACTGCACGATGCACGAAAGCACCAACCCCGTAAAATTTTGGATCATTTAAAATGTTTGTTTGAACATCAGCATGTCAGGCATAAGGAGGCTGCACTTACAAGAAAAGACTTCCATGTCACCATGATGGGCATTCTTAGGATACCTGCTGAGTTGTAAACTATGCATGAATGAATCTCCTGAGAGTTCTCCTGAGAACCGGTATTTGCTCTTAAAAAGCTAAAAATGGAAAAGCATATGGAGATTAAAGTTCGGCCTAAAGTGTAAATTTAATTGTAACATAGGCCTATTCAGTCTGTATTCATTATATTCATAAGCTTACAGTCTGGTGTGGCCATATGGTTTTTCATTTTTCTTTTTTAAGATGCCTAGGTCAGGTGGTCCGCAGATGCAGCTGTGCTGAAGATTCCAAAATGTTCAAAATCATTAATCAGGGCTTCATTTATAACATGCCACTGGACAGTCACGTGCAAACAAAACATTTCCTTCCTACAGAGGATGTAGGCTGACACTGGAATTTCATGTATGACGATTTATGCTTGAGGTCACAAAGGTCAAAGCTATCATTCTTTTTGTCAGTTGGTATAGTATAGACACTACTTTCTTGTCTTTTCTGCTACTTTTGCTATTGCTGCTTCTTAAAGATCTTAAGACAAAATCTTAAATGTTTTGACATTTAAGCATTAAAAAAATGATTTACATAGCTACCAAAAACACTTCTGTAAAATCTAACTGCCCACTTAGGAAGCAACACTGATTGACAATCAATTTCACATGCTGTTGTGCAAATGGAATAGACAACAGGCGGAAATGATAGGCAATTAGCAAGACACCCCCAATAAAGGAGTGCTTCTGCTGGTGGTGATCACAGACCACTTCTCAGTTCCCATGCTTTCTGGCTGGGTCTACAAACCACACAAGTGGCTCAGGTAGTTCAGCTCATCCAGGTAGGCACATCAATGCGAGCTGTGGCAGGAAGGTTTGTTTTGTCTGTCAGTGTAGTGTCCAGAGCATGGAGGTGCTTCTAGGAGACCGGCCAGTACATCAGGAAATGTGGAGGGGGCCACCTTTGTGCAAGGAGGAACAGGAGGAGCACTGCCAGAGCCATGCAAAATGCCCAGCAGGCCACAAATGTTTATATGTCTGCTCAAACTCCATGAGGGTGGTATGAGGGCCTGACGTCCACAGGTGGGGGTTGTGTTTACAGCCCAATGCCGTGCAGGACATTTGGCATTTGCCAGAGAACACCAAGATTGGCAAATAGGCCACTGGCTCCCTGTGCTCTTCACAGATGAAAGCAGGTTCACACTGAGCACATGTGACAGACGTGACAGAGTCTGGAGACGCCATGGAGAACATTCTGCTGCCTGCAACATCCTCCAGCATGACCTGTTTGGGAGTAGGTCGGTAATGGTGTGGGGTGGCATTTCTTTGGAGGGCCGCACAGCCCGCCATGTGCTCGCCAGAGGTAGCCTGACAGCCATTAGATACCGAGATGAGACCCATAGATCCCCTGAGACCATATGCCGTTGCGGTTGGCCTTGGGTTCCGCCTAATGCAAGAAAATGGTAGACCTAAAATAGTTGGTGACCAAATGTTAACTATGTGTGATCTATTGGGTGAACTTTCTTAACTTTGTTTTCTTTTTCCAGATTTTCTTTAATCAGGCCCTTAATGAATGATTGTCCAATTCTAATACACTGGCTACAACAATTCTACATTAAATTAGCAAGGACTAAACAACAATCAGCGTACAAATCTAGGGCAGGTGTGGAGGCCGAATACTAGAAAACATCATGTTATCCAAACAAGTACCCTGAAGCTAGATTGGTAGCACTGGAGCGATGAATGCATCCTCCCCCTACAATCCGGATGTTCAAAGGTCTCAGAGGCATATGCTAATGCTCCGAGCAAACTTCTCATGCATACATAAAGAGCCTTTTATATTGTGCAGCAACATTCCAGATAATACATTGCACCTAAATGACAAGTGCACATCAGCAGTTGAGTATTTAAACGAAGTGCAAAGACGTGGGCAACTGTGACATAACATGAAAGCACAGCATGTGACAACTGCATGCTGTTCTGTAGAAGAGTGGTGTTGAGTATCTGATGGTATTTATGTTTCCAGGTGAAATTTAATAATGATATTGTATATCTAGGGGCAGGAAGATGTGCCCTACATAGAAGACTTCTTCAATAAGACACATTCTTCATGTAAAGGAGGGAGAAATATCACTGAATAAGCAGGAAGTTAAGAAGGAAATATAATTTTATCCTTATGCCAGAATATAAATCTTAAATGTTCTGTTCATAAGTTTACAAACCCCGGAACCTGTAAAATATTTGGAAAGATAAGAATGATAATATTTGTGTAAATTATTACCTTTTTCATATTATCAATATCTATCTATCTATCTATCTATCTATCTATCTATCTATCTATCTATCTATCTATCTATCTATCTATCTATCT
>JAUCMT010000039.1:19560827-19571636 GCA_032357475.1 Enteromius thamalakanensis | reverse complement strand
CTATCTATCTATCTATCTATCTATCCATCCATCCATCCATCCATTCATCCATCCATCCATCCATCCATCCATCCATCCATCTATCTATCTATCGTTCTGGAATTCATTCAGCTCAGAAGGACCAATGACATTTATTAAAAGTGACAGTTAAGACGTATTATTTTAAAATGTCTTTTAATGTTTAAATGTCTTTTTCTTTTAAATAATCAAAGAATCCTGAAATCTCTGCAAAATATTATTGGGCAAAAATATCTATAGTAATATATGAATACTAATAATTGAGCACCATATTAGCATTTCAGAATGACTTCTAAAGGAGCATGTGACAATAAAAAAAAAAAAAAAAAATTATTACTTTCTTCTTTTTATCTAATAAATACAGCCTTAGTGAGCATCTTTCAAAAATCATTTTACTACATTCACTATATAATCGTCTAAACATTTTAGAAGATTCTATAAGGACATAGAAAACAGGACATAAAGATGGTGGGTGGATTACACACATACATACATACACACCCCCTGAAGAGTGATGGAATGCGTGAACATCTGCTGGCGCAGTGGGGAATGAAGAAACAAGACAAATTTCCCTGTGTCTCGCACCGAAACAACTGATTAGGTCCTCTAAACGACGGACCCTCTGCCAATGTTGAAATAGCGCAGCCCCTCCATCTCCACGCTTCTGAGCCGAGCTCCAGCAGGTGTTGCAAGGACTTGAATCATTAACCTCAGGCTGACAGACAAGACTGAGCCCACCAGGCTCAGAAAAGTGTTGCACTTCAGCAGCTCCCCGCCATTCCAGTGATTCTTCAACTTCACACACTGGAAGCTGCAAAATGGACCCATTTATTTCAACTGCAGGTTAGAGGTTGCTAGGACTGATTATTCCATACTGCTACCACAGAATTTTAGTCTATGTTCTGGACCTAAAATGATTTTCTCCCACACACTCCAAGCACCATTCCCATACCACATTTTTAGAGCTATTTTTCTCAATAATGTCAAAATAATACTAAAAAGCTGTATATAGGCATTTTGTGTGTATGTATTACAAGAGTTCACTTGCAAAAACGCATAACTATTTCTTTTTTTCCCCAGAAATCATTTTTTTTTCATTGCACATTCCAGGTAATATTTTTTTTAAAACGTGTTTAGGGTTCAGTTTACGCTATACGTGGAGAGTAACCAACACAGTCTCATGAACAATTTGTACGTATTTGTACGAGGTGGCTAATTTGTGCTAATTTATACAAATTTGTACAACCTCACTTACGAATCATACAATTTTGTACATTTTGTCTAAACACCAGTAACAGTTAAGTTTAGGGGCAGGGTTTATCTTGTTTTGTCAATTAACTCTTCATATATTGCTATATATTGTTGTACCTTACAGAAGATAAAGATATTAATCCAGGGTTTGAATGACATGGGGAGAGAAAATCATTTTAGTAATTTGAGTGATATATTCCTTTAATGCAGTCATATGTGTAAACACACAAGGGTAGAAAACAGTTTACAAGCACACAAACTATCAATTCTCCACCCAGTCTTATCTACACTCTCCTCTATCTGTTCAGCATCTTCTCATTTTCCCTCTCCCTTCTATCATTCTTGTTCAATCAGCGCTCTTGGCTTCTCTGTGGTCAGCGGTCAGACAGAGAGAGAGAGAGGCAACACTCATCTAAGCCCTTGAAATAAAGACATGGGACTCCAGTCTAGATCGATAGCCTGTTAGTGACCACTGTGACTTTCATGTCATGCAATCATCGGACAGATTGTCAAGGAATAGGGAGTTTGTGATAGACTAGATCTGCCTGGGATACCAGGGAATCACGGCCGGTGTGAAATTCAGCACTGTACACACATGCTTACTGCTACACGAACGGAGGAAAGGATAATGTTTGAAGTGCTGATACAAAGCCTTAACACGTAATTTATATCAAATACAAATATTAGACTGAGAGATTTGTTTAAACGACACGAGAGTCTTAAAGACAAGCTTTTCTAATTACTAAAATTGAAAGGTATAGGTCGTTGAGAATTATTTTTTTTCCCCATATTCATTCACTCTCACATTGTTCTGAAGATGTATGACTTTTATTAATGTGAAACCCAAAAGATGAATGTTTGAAAAAAGAAAAACAACAATTTTTAATATAGTAAGCAATTGAGGACTTGTGGGTCGTATCTCTAACATAACAATAAAAGCAAAGAAGTATCATTAAAGTGGCCCAAAAGTCTTGTGGGTTCTATTCAAGGCCTTCTAAAGCTATACAATAAATGTGAAGAATATTAAGTTACTATTCAGTGATTATCTTTGTCTTACTGAGCTGAACTCTAAAGAACTCAGACTGGTTTTGTGAACCAGATTAACTAGTAGTCGAGAACAGTGATTCACTAAAAAACAAACAAACAAACATAAAAACTATTCAAAAGAATTACAAATCAGAGATGTGTACTTCCATATTGAACTACTGTATACACCAAGAAAAGAAAGAATGATTTTCAGTTAATAAAAATTTCAAAGCCATTAAATGAATACTTTGCTAAAT
The DNA here is from genome assembly GCA_032357475.1 of Enteromius thamalakanensis. Taxonomy (NCBI): domain Eukaryota; kingdom Metazoa; phylum Chordata; class Actinopteri; order Cypriniformes; family Cyprinidae; genus Enteromius; species Enteromius thamalakanensis. The sequence continues at coordinate 19,569,084 of JAUCMT010000039.1, read as the reverse complement.
AAAAAAGAACAAACTTTATGTAAAACCTTGGTTTTTGTAAATTACCATTAATGTTACCTTAATCAAATTAATGCATTCTTGTGGAATAAAAACATTAATTTCTTCAAAAACGTAGTTTATTTTTTATTTATTTTTTAATGCAATTTAAGTATTTGGTTGATTTATTATTAATTATGACTGACTACATACTGTACATACGTTTATACATATAGTATATATATATATATATATATATATATTTTTTTTTTTTTTTCTTTCATAAAAGAGCTTAAAATAAGTCAAGTCACCCTGTAAACATAGAAAGATAAAGCAGGAAGTGACCTCAAAGCAAACGTTATTTTTTGGCATTTGACATTTATTGAAATAAGCCTCTGGTCTGCATCTGAAATTCAACTCTAAAATATGACACATAGATGCAGTCATCGTAACCTTTTCAAAACCTCAGCAAATGATGATTAATAACCTATTACAACTGAAATCAAACCCTTATCGATCTTAAGTTAAACTTGGATTTGCATATATACTCAGATTGATGTCTGAGCTGTGCCATTCTTATATATTATTTGCACTTTGCTTCACCTGTCTTGATATCCTCTCCATTGCAAACGAAGCCACTTGCATTTCTCTGGCCTCGCAATCTAGCTCTCCTCACGATCACAGAAAGCAATTTAGCCTAAAATCAACATCTCTCACACTCCCCAATTCCCTCATGCGAGACAGAAGAGATAGTGAGAGAGAGAGAAACACTGTGAATTGGGGAAGGTGGTGATGACAGGAAGACCTGCTCAGAGTCAACAGTGCTGGATATACATACGCTGAAATGAGTCCAACTCATCCATGCCTTGTTGACTTAATAGTATGTGAATAATTGTAAGAAATAAAGAGGAAAGAAACAGATAAAACTGAGGCTATCTGTATATACTACATTATGCAATATCTAAAAGGCAGGTGTCAAAGTTTTACTGCCTCTAGTGTTCATTTCTTTTGGAAACTGCACAAATATGTACTTATTGGTACGTATTTTTTCTCACTAAAAAAGTGCGCCTAAGTATATTCATGCCATGGGACCAGGTAGTTTTATTCAGCAAGGATGCATTCATTTAGCCAAAAGGCATTTATTTGAAACAGAAATATTTGATAAAATTATAACTGTGAATTTACAAACTCCAAACTTTTAGATTTTTTTTTCCTTTTTTTAATGAATCTGTCAGTCTCAATAATTTACTCCAGACTCCATCTAAACCAATACATTACAAATATTCAAAATTATTCTCCTTTCTCATTGCATTTCACACAGAAATGTGTCATATGAAAGATGTTCAAATGTGCTGGAAATGGTGTGTCATGTTAACTTTTGGCAGTTTAGTCAGAAAACAATACAAGAAAGAGATGTTTAAAAGACTAAATAAATAAATAAAAGTTGCAGCAACTATTCTCACTCAAAACGGTAGCTCAAACACAATATATTAAGATATACTGTGCAGTGTGCTGCACAATTTGTCAAATGTGGGTCATCCCACACACAGTATGCACACTGTAAAAATAATTTGAGTTGTGTGCTACTCCAAACAGAGTCTGAGTGAAGTGCATTCAGCCTTTACCGATTCCCCTTTAAAAGCGTGTATGAATATGAATTTGCACAGTATGAAATCACATATTGAAAAGCTGCAAATATGGGCACTTCTAAACTGTGTTTTGATTGGCTTGTTTCATTTAATGGATCTGTCACCTCTCAAATGCCACATCCAACCTGCTTCTACAGACAAACAAACCCACCAAAAAAGAGTGCGAGAAAAGAAAGAGAAGGAGAACATTTCTTCTTCTAATACCTCTGAGTGTCCCTGTCAGATGATGTGACATTGAGAAGTGACTCATTGAAAGGTTAATTAAATGTTGTTTATGCCAAGTGAACGAATTACTATACTACCCAGAGAGTGCTAATGCAAAGACGGTGTTCTCTGACCCACAGAAGCGTGTAATTTCCTGTGGCGACAGAATAATCCACGGCCACGCCACCTCAGCCTTTTTAAGCACGGCTGATGACTTGCATAAAGAACCCTAAAAAAAAAGGATCACCATGATATTGGCATAGTTCAGATGGCAATTGAGGCCACACAAGAATAATCGCTTTGTATTTGCAATGTCTATGCCATTTATAAAATATTTAGTGCCAATTATTAGCACAGGAAGCAACTGCTGTATTAGCGGGCCTTATTTTAGGCACATCACATTTTCCACAACGAAATGTGTCAGTAATACAAATACAGGCCACTTGATCCGATGTCTCAGAAATATGCAGAGACCTTGCTTTTGACAATACTATGCATTTTATTGTACAAAGCATTGTTGAAAAGAAAATTTCAAAAAGACTGAGCAGATTATGTTTCTTTACAAAAACAAAAGAAAAAGCAAGAGTAGATATATTTTATCACATTTCCCTAAAATGAAACCCAATTGTGATATATATGACTATATAAATCAACAAACTTATTTATTTATTTTACAAATATATGAATATACTTTATGGAAATTATAACATATTTTCCTTTTGATTTTAGGGTTATATATTACCCAGCATGTTTTAGATAGACACCTTGACCTTCACCTCCCACATTTTCCAATAGAAAGAGTGATTACCATCAGTAATGGTTTTCCAACAGTAAACATAGTGATACATAGAGTCACTACAATGCATTTCACTTTACTACCTCAGTGGATAACGCTATCTTACCGTTATCTGTGGCCATGAAGAGAGCGGTGTACTGGTTGTTGTGAACGTGTGGAGACTCGCGGTCCAGTATGGCTTTGGTGGTGACGTTGCCTTTGAAGGGGTTCACGATCAGCCAATCTGCTGGGTCTCTCAATACAGTGAACCTGAAAGGCACACACCACCATTAACAGTTACACATGCAGAGAATAAGTCTTGCTTTTAAAGTTCACCAAAATGCATTTCAACATCTCTCTCAATTTATTTGACTATTTTTTTACAGGAAAAGTCCCCTTGAATTAACTGAGTGCTTTAATTAAAAACACAGTGCTGACAGTTCATGGATTACCCCTTATGGTGTTCCAACCTACAACCTTTTGGTTCCCAGAGCCAGAAATTTTTAAACCGTTAAGCAACATGACCTCAAGCATTAGCACTACAGAGTGGTAATAGGTTATCAAGAAGGTCAGCTGAAAGTAAAATAAAAAGAAATAGAGCAGGAAGAGCCCCTGAAACATGTAGGAGTGATAAATGACCTGCAGCGACACCTCTGAGAGTAATGAGCCGTTTTGTAATTGGGTAACCATGTGATGATATCTTGCACATGACCTCCAGAACCCCCTAAGAATGCATGTATATACGACTATATACAAAAAGTTGCAGCAGTGCTGAAATGTCGAAGTCGGTGATTACAGTTTAAGTAATAAAAAAATAAAAAATAATGGAACCCCAATATCTTTTTCCCCTTAAGATTATTTGATGAATAGAAAGTTCTACAGCAGCAGTATATTTACATAATTTTTACATTTTGACCTTTTTATACCAGCTGAGAACCAAATATACGATAGCTTTTATAGCAGCTCAATTTTACCCCATTGCACTCCCTTTCGACACACACACACACACACACAAACTTTCACAAAGCAATTCTAGCTTATCAGCATTCTATCACATCTCAGGGAAATGTTCTCTGATTCATGCAGGCAAGCTTTCGGAAACAAGCTAGCATGAGATTATCATCACGCTGCTCTGGGTACAAATACAGTACCTCACATCCTGACTCAGATGTGGAAGAGAATAGTTTGTAATTCTGTAAAATCAGCTGGCATTTGTTAGAGAACTCTCCTCCAACCTGGAGTATGACACAAAGGCTGTAAATGCAGTCAATGGCTTTATGTCCGACAAAATGCAATTCACTAGCACGCATACTGTACAAGTACACAAAGCACAAATATCAGAACAGCATAGCATTTTCTTTTATATAGCCTACAATAATATTACAAATCTTCAGGTGATTTTTTTAACCATCCTTTTTTTTAATGCCTTTGACTAGAAATGTTCAGATGACATATAAACACACATGAATAAACACAAATGCACACCCAAGTCAAGACCATTAAGAAAAATAAAAAGACATCTGCTGTTCAGCCTCACAGCTCTGACAACCCTCCATTTCTTTTTGACAGCACACTCTAAAAGACCTGATGAACCTAAATTCATACTGACACAAAACAAATGAATATTTCATTTCTTGAATCTGTTTATCAAACCTCCTACAAAGCCATTAATCAGACAGCCTTAAAGTTTGCAAAGGGGGTGTGGCCTAGATGCTTGATCATACAGTACGTGTTGTACAAAACTCTTTTATTAACAATGCATTTTTGTCGTAATCTACACACACTGCGCTTCTCTCAATTAGCCTCCTCTCAATGTCATTAGTATGTCATTAAAAATACATTATGCAAATTAATATGTTATCTATAACGATACGTGCTAATGACCATAAATAAGCTGTCAAAGACTTTTCACCCGTCAGCTTCGGCTGATGTAGGCGTTTTCATTTGCACACATTGTTGCACTTTGACACAAATTAAAACACCAAAACTAAAGATACAGTGAAGTGCTTGCCTTATTGGTCAAAGTTGTCTAATGTATTCTACTTACAGTGGAAACATAGCATATTTTTTTATTTTGCCAGCATGTCTAAAGAAGAATCTGTGTCGGACCTTCTCTAGTCCCAAAGCTAAAGGATGAAAGTTCCATCAGCATCCAATTTAGTCTGTAAAAAAGTAGGCTTGTGAGTATATGGCCAGTTTTAAGTGTAGCTTGGTCATTAATCCTAATGCAGAGCATCATGGGTCTCTTGCATTATGCACGTAATATTTTTCTGGCTTTCAGGGCTCTAGTCTCCGACAGCAACTGTTTCAGACACATGCTGGAAAAGCATGCAGAAATAACTACCCACTTAAAATTGCATTTGTGTACAGTGTTAACATCATCAACAACATTGTTAAAGAAAATGCTCGTTAATAAAAGACCTTATTAAAGATAGACGCAAAATGAGCATCATAATGTTAATTCAGGGTTTGCAAATCCCTGGGAGTTTGTAAAGGAACTGCAGATGAGTTTGTGACTAATAACAAATCCAATCATATAAATTTCACAATACTAAAAAGATTAAATATTTTATGTTGTGACCATTAACTAACATCAGTCCTATGCATGCAAATCTGTAGTTAAATCATTTAAATTTTAAAGGAATAGTTCACCTAAAAATGAAAATTCTGTCATCATTTACTTACCCTCATTTTATTCCTATTCTGCATACAGCTTTGAAATGACATCAAAGGAGTAAATATTGGCAGAATTTTCATTTTGAGGTGAACTATCCTATTAACTTATAATCCTTACTTATAATTACTTATAATAACTTATAATTAATAAGAATAATAAATTAATTCAAGTAAATATTTTACAGGTACAATGGGGTCCAGCTGAGAAAAAGTTGGGGTATCCCTGCAGTAATTATACGCTTGTAATTAAAATATTTTGTTTACACACATGATGAGACAGAAAATATATAATAAATTTAATAAAGAAAACTGCATTGACTAAGGCTTTAGAAAGAATTTGACATATGAAACACTCATATTTCTATTACAAGGGATTTTTTATTCTGTGAATTCAAATTATGCAATTTAAGTCAGAATACAACAAAAATGACAATGAATATTTCCCAAAATTTATTATTTCACCCCTAAAATGGTTAAATATGTGTTAAGCATTTTACATGTTTAATAATTCATTAGATGTGTACGCTAATGTTCCTTAAAGCTCAGTCCAGTTGCTTAAACTTAGCCAATATACAGTATTAAGGCAGTGTACTAGTCTATTCTGACCAAGATTTATTCAAGCAGTAATCAATCAAAGTTTTAATGTATAATAACTGACTTTTCATAAGCCATAAGCCACTTTTCATAAGATCTAATTTTATGCAACTGGCAGCTGTTCCTAAAGACAAAACCATAATGCTCTATTTCAGCCACGAGTGCACAATAGCTCACAAAACATACAAGCGCACATTATCAGGTTGGGGCATTAGCCTTTAACCCATAAAGAAAAAAAAAAAACACTACTTCTTTATCACAATCTAAAATGTAAGAAATGCCTCTCCCTGAGCCACTTTTTCATATACTTTTTACTCCCCTTGCCCTTTCATGATGTGTCAGGCCTGGAGAGGGCCCATGGTGTGGTGCATATTTATGCTTCTGTTTCACTGCGAGGGGCACAGAGGCCAGGGGGGCTTTTCTTTATGTTACCTTCTAATAGAGAACAGGGGAAAGCTGCAAAAAGCTTATCTGCTGCAGGGGGGTCATTCTGGCATCTTTGTACATAAATTCTGCTCCTTTTATTCCTGGTCTGTGCTCAGGAGTGGCTCTATGTGAGGAGAAACCAATGTTGCCTTACACAACGAAATGCGGACAGTGTAAAACTAATTTTACTTCAGCAAAACAACATCTATGCTACTAACAACATCAAACAAAACTGTAATAAAGTGATCACACACATATATTCTTGAGCTTGTGTGTGTAAGTATGTGTGTGTGTGTGTGTGTGTGTGTGTGTGAAACATTGTTGTTCAAATATTAATATGTGCTCTCTTTTTACTGTTCTGTTGAGCTGAGTTTAATGCTACAGGCCAAAAAACAGAAAACATACATCTGCAGGGACAAAGTGGCACACTTACACGAACGCTGACCATCATATGTTTGTAAAATAGGATGGATGCACCCATTAGGATATTATTTTTATCCATTGAAATTCAATAGCAGTGTGGTTTGAAACTGGACATCTCTTTCTGAGTGAAGATAAAATAAAAACAATGAAAATCGCCTTTTCCCAAACTCAGCATCATTCTCGTTCTAAGTTCATCTCTCTGTGGGATTCATTCACACTGACTAAACTGAACTCAACTCCCACATGTGCATCCGCCGGACCCCGCATCAGTGCGGGAAGATGCAAAGGTTGATGAAAAACAGCTGTGCCATAAACTCACCCTCCGCTCTCATGTCTGGGACAAATTGCCGTTGTCACCCCTGCAGATATTTCGGTTTCATATTGGCGGAAAGAGCTGTACAAAGGAAATAAATGTGACAGGGAGGCAGGAAAATACAAACAGGGGGAGACGGCACATCAATCAGCCATGGTCAGACTCAGAGGGAATCAGACCCCTTCTGTGGGTGCAGTCCGTTCTGCCAGCCTGTCCATTAACACCTCGTTAAAGTTCAGACTGTCGCTCGCCGTCCATTCATCTCACTCTGTTGCTTAACCCTCTGACAGCCTTCACAGGTTCAGTTTACACACACACAGAAACAAACATATTTTCTCAAGGGTTGGGGAATCAACTTTAAGAGGCAGCTTGTCAAGTTGCAAGCTACTTACATTACCAAATATTTACATATATAAATATACATTTTGTTTTGCATGCTTTTAAAAATGTAAAATAATAATAACAGTAATAATGTTGCGAAATATTATAAGTCTTTAACAGTTTTTCGATTTTAATATACTTTTCAATTAAATTGACAAATCACAAATTAATAATTATACATATGCATGTATTTGAAAACATTTATTAGGCTATATTAACTAATATAAATTTCAATTAAATGTAATAATGTAAATTAAATACATTTAAGTAACACTAATATGTCTTGATATATATATATATATATATATATATATATATGTATTTTATTTTTCAGAAATAGGCCAAATTTAAAAATGACTCATGTAATGTCACACATTACAGTTTTTAATGAATCAATTTTGTAAATGTAAAAAAACTTGTTTTGAAAGAATAGGTAGAGCGAATGACTCAATGAAAAACTCACTGAGATTGTCGCCACCTATGCCTCAAAGATGCAGAAAGAATATGAATATAGAAATAACATCATTAAGATAATAAATACTGTACTTTTTTATATCATGTTAGAAATTGCATTGTTACAATATTCTATATAGAACGCAAAGCACATACATTATGATAAAAACACTGAATAACAAAATAAATAAAAATAAATATGCATGTATACCATATCTTATTATTAGGTATTTTTTAAAAACAATATTTTTTGTTTTATGCACTTTTTTTTTATGCACTTTTATGAAGAGCTGTCACTGGGTGGCACCTTAAGGGGGTCGCACACCGGACGCGCAGCGCCGCGCCATGTCTTTAAAATTCGAACACATTGTTTTCTATGGGTGTACG
>JAUCMT010000039.1:19531746-19543957 GCA_032357475.1 Enteromius thamalakanensis | reverse complement strand
TACATACAAATATATTATGTAAAGAAAAACTTTTATTTTGGATGCGATTAATCGCGATTAATCGTTTGACAGCACTAATCACAATAGTACTGTATGTCTAATAACACAAATCCTGCCTTTGTGAGTGCAGTATACTATTTAAAAAAAATCATTTTTATTTGAATAAATCTCATATGATCATCTAAAAATAGCTTGGAATATTTAGCAATATTTATGACAGCGATTTAAATTATTATATCCATTTTGGAGTAAACAACGTAACAACTATTATTAGAAAGCTGACACTTTTTCATTTAGCGTATAGAACTCAATGTGTTTCTGGGTCATAATTCCTGAAAATATGGAGCAGGTCACGTATAGTCAATGAATAACATTACCAAGAAGCAAGGGGAAAAAAGTTCCTCCTACCAGAGAGTGTGTAAACTCAGGTGCGTGGTCGTTCCTGTCTGTGATGGTGATGGTTGCTGTTGCAGTTCCTGTCAGTCCCACCTCACTTCCTGCCATGTCCTTCGCCACAATCTCTAGCTCGTACTGTGTGGTTGGAAGAGTCTGTGGACACGTAAGAACAAGGTTGGGAACAGTCAGTAGAGCTCCAGAATAGGGAGAGTACAGTGGTGATAAAAGCCTAAGTGGCTTAATTGAAGAACAAGTAATTGTTCAACGACTGCTTTAGTGCTGGTTAGATACTGTCAATATGCACTGAAAAGCATCACATACTTTTAATGAGCGGTTACGTTGTAAATTAACTGGTAAAATGGAGTAATTAAGATCTAATCCTCCAATCATTGTATTGAAGTCAAAGCGTCACCTCAAAAGAGTCTCGCAGTACATCATTGACATTTCAAACGCTGAAGTCAATCGCTTCAAAAAGTTAATTATTGCTCATGATTGACCGGTGATTTGAAGGACTAAAATATCATTTTGTTTATTTACACATTTAGGCCTTCTTTAGGGGACGGTCCTGAAACAATGATAAAGGCTTAACGAAAGAGCATTGACTCTCCTTGACGGGTGCTAGTCTAAACAAATGTCAAGTTTCAGTCATTTTTCAAAGGTAATACTGAAAGAAAAAAACATGCAAATGTCAATTAACGCCCACATCACCTTTCCTTCAAGGCCATGTCCTCAACCAGAATGTCAAGATGTGTAAGAAACAGAAATAAAGAGTCAGGTTTTTTTTTTTTGGTCCCAAGGGTTGTTCGTTTTTAGAATATCACTATAAAAATGACTTGGATACTTTAGTTGGATATTTATATTAATTTAATCTTAAAATATTTTACAAACATAAAAATATATCCAAAACTGAATATGATCCAAATATGAGTTTCTATTTCTATTGTGAATCGTTACCAAACAAGCAGCAATTATTTAATAATAATAATAATAATAATAGTAATTGTTTATAATTAAATTGTGTTTTGTAAACATAAAATACTAGCTGTGAAATTAGGTTTTGCAAGACAAATTCCAGTGTTTATATATTTAAAACAATGGTTTATAAATGAAAAAATAAATAAATAAAAATAAATTCGGTTCACTCTGAGCAGAACTGATATTTTAATGTTTCTGTTCTTGCGTTCCACATTAAACAATGCATTATTATAATTATTAAAATAAATATTAAAATAACGTTATTAACTGGTTAATTGCAATTGCAAATAAATGTTTCTGTTCAGAGCGATTCAAATTGATTTTGTATTTGTTTTGTTTTTGTTCCAGTTAAAGGAACCATAAAATGTCTAACATTTTGAGTACGAAACCTTAAAGACCTTGCAATGAATCCGAAATACGGCGTGACAAAGTGCGAAATAAGACAAGGGTTTGCATTGGAGAATGATGGAGACGGATAAAAGAGCAGAAGAACTTGAAAACAGACGCCAATGTTGCAAATTTTCTCCTGGACAGGTAAGATTTATAATTGGAATCCTGCAGCTTATCTGGCAACCTCTAGTCAATGGGGAGGGGGAGGGGAGACACCGCTCAACAGTATTTTAAAAGTGATTGCAGTACCAGTTTTGGCCATTTCTTACATACAGTACGTTTCCTTTAAATGTCACTTGTTTCTGGTTTTCGTTTCGTGAACCTGTTCAGAGCCCTGTTTAAAACTATTTATTTATTTATTTACTTCCACTTACAGAATTATACTGATTATAGAGAGTGTGAAAGAAAAACGCTTATTTTCTCCAACTCCCAATGCCAAAAATGCTATATTTAAAAACTTTTAAGTATTTAAATTGTCAGGTGAAAGACATACCAGAAATCCCTGCATAGGAGGCATTTTTTTTATTCAAGATGTGGTTTCTTTATAAAGTTTTACTTGTATTATATACAGTAGTTTTTTTTAGAGATTGTGAAAGACAGCGAACAGACACAAATTCTGGAAATGTAGTTTTAAGAGAAGCCAAGGTTATTTCAGAGATATTTTAGGAGAAATACCCTGCAATCACTGCATGAATAATACATAAACTAAAGAAATGGGCACAAAAGCATTATATAGACATCCGTTTTTTCTCACACAAAGAAAAAGGTATAAATGTATCAAAACAATTTTTTTTAGACTGGTTGAAAACGTTTTATCTCTATCAAACACCAACTACTCATCAAATGGGAAATAAGCCTTCTCCAGACCAAAAACCCAACATTCATAAATCCAAGACAACAAGCATTTGTTAAAATAAGTCAACCCTACTGGAAAGCCATGATGGCGCGTTACACAGGGAGGTGCTGTTAATGCTAACATTTATTTCCTTTATTGAAATCCCACTCAGCGCAGTGTTAAGTACCACATGCTTAATAAAACTCATCCATCTGTTTCACATAAAGCCCAGGAGGCTCGTGCTGCAGTCATTTACCCATGGTGCATTGCCTCTTTGTATAAATTACTCTTGCTATCTGAGGCTTCAAATGGTGGCTCAGAAGTGTGTCATTCCAACAAAGCTGCAATTAATAAAGTGAAAAATCACAGTACATTGCAGTTTTTGGAGGGGAAAAAAGGTGACTTAAAACTATGTACTATAAGTTACTGTACCTGGTACCTCATGGAATAAATGTGCCTTGGTGCAATTTTTAGCAAAACACGAAATACATATCACCGCAGTTTCCAGGCAGTAAAACTTCCCTTTCACATAAATATACAGAGTTTCAACTAATAAAGCGTAATTTTCACACACCTACTTATTTATCATGTTATAAACAATATTAATATGCTGGGATTTTTGAAAACTGATGCTTTTGAACGTTAGCATCACACATCTCCTGCTTCATATTTACGGGTTTTCACAGATGGTAGGTTCGTTCGGTTTAGCTCAGAGATGTACTTTAGAGGCGAGGAGCTCTGATTTGAATCCTGTGTAACTATGGTTTCGACAAAACTGTGTAAAAGGCAGTTTAAATGGCACGGCTGCACCAACAAATGTCTTTTTGTACCAGTTTTGCATATGAGATTTATACGATGATACTATGATTAATACTATGAGTTTAGGGTTGCATAGGCATAGAGCATCTTTCCAACATGATAGAGCATTAACTTTTACCAACAGTCCGTGGATATTTAAATTCGGAACCGCCATGTCAATGTAGCAAAAATTTACCAGGGTTCACGTATTGAACCTGTGTTTTAGCACCACTCAGTGAACATTTCTTTTTGAAACTGCAGTGAAACACAGTAAGGCATGTACAAACAGTGTTGCAAAAAAAAGTACACAGAGGTACATATTTTTATGAGTCCAGGTTGACTATAATAATAGGGTATAGTGATTTTATTCTTAATATATTTCCACTTCAACAACAACATAAAGTAGTGTTACTTGAAATAAAATAATAGAATAGAATATAATACAATACAATAGACAGATTCACACAAGTTACAATGACACTTAGGTTGTTTAAAAGTTGCCAAATGACAGAACTGACCAAATATACATTAGGCATTCAGTGAGATGTTGTTGTTTTTTTCTTTTTACTGGGAATCGCCTGCATGCAAAACTGCAATTAACAATCTCTAACATCTGAACGCTCATCACACTTCCGAACCACGTTGTTGATGTGATTCAAAACAAACTGCTTGTAATTCACAGGACGCAGAATACAAAAAGCTAAGAAATGTAGATGAAAGTTACTGATGTGCAGGGTTTAATACCACCAACGGTCGAACTTTACACCTCATCAGACATATTATCCTGAAAGAGATTTTTCTAAACCTCCATGAAGCGCAGTGCTTCCGGTGTGCTGAGATCGGCTGGGATGGCTGTCACTGACGAACGACAAAGAACTTATTTACTGCTGATAAACAGATGGTACTTCACAGACCTGTGAGTTAAAAAAAGAAGAGAAACCCATCTGGATAAGAGGGAGGTGAGTGCAGATTAAATCTCGGTGCCGTCAAAGACTCGCATGAAGCTCTCGCGTAGCGTGACAACATCTTAATGAGTCTCGCATCTCTCACGCTCACCCGCTCAAATCTATTGTGCCGCTGCACCTGTGACCTCCTCATGTGCTTTTGAAGGTCATAAAAATACAAAACCTGTTAAAACAATCTGGAAGAGTGTTGAAACATCCCAGGTCTGCCTGTGAATGTGAAACGAGACACAATACATTAACTTTACATTGCATAACAACTGTTATCCCGCCCCAGTTACCTCAGTCACACCGGATCCAATTCATATGTCCAATTCGTCTAAATGCAATCAAAAGCACCTTTTATAATAGATCAAGGCTTTTCCCATGGCCAGAGTCTGTAAAGAATTAAGTAACATAGCCTTCAGAAGGTGGAAATATATGCATAGCGAGACGGAACTGGATACCGCCTCATCCTCTTCAATAGATGTGATGTCATAATTATGCTTCTGTAGCCCCTTTTTCTCCTCTCAAGCACACTGAAAGAAACTGTCTGCCTTTCCCAACCTCTCAGCCTATTCACCGCTCTACCTTTCATTCCCCAAGAACATAATGATCCACACAAAAGCTACAGAAGAAGCAGCTGAAATGATGAATAAAGCTATAACCCGTTTGTCTTGCGTAGGGAATCTCTCTATCTTTCTGCTGGCCACGTCTTCTTTTTCCTGAAAGTATTTCATTTTTATTCCAGCTGGCTTTCTCACACCTTTTCACAAGGGTTGTTTCACATAGCTTTAAGTGAGTTGGAGTAAGTTGAAGATATGCTAATGTCTGTTCGTTTCACAGGCGGTTTTTAATACTTCTACATGATTGCAATCTGGATGGTTATACGGGTTCGTGTTTCCACTCAATCCCTGGAATCTTATCCTAATTTTTCTTATTACTTTTCTTTATATCACTGTCATCCAAATCTTGAATAAACTGTCATTTCTTCCCTCTTTGCTCTTTTCTCTCACTTTTTTGTAGCCGTTTTTGTGATTAATTATTTCAGTACAGTTGAGATGACGGTGTAATATTTAAAATCGAAGTCTATTTTAACACTTTTGTCATTCCTTTTTGGTTTTTTATATATAAACTCATTTTCAAGATATATTAGGGTCTCACTTAGAATTCTATATTGTCCTTTATAGTGATTTTAATATATTTTTAATGGTTGCAAGATATTATTTTACATTTAAGATTATAATGTACTTCTTTCATGATGAGTGTTAGATATTTATGGAATCCTGTTTTTGGCATGGGATAGAAAAGGCTTTTTTTTTCAGAATGCAAAGTCAGAATTGCGAGATATGAACTTTGCATTCTTTGCAAATTTGAGATATTTGAGATATAAACTCAAAATTCTGACTTCTTCCTCACAATTCTGAGCCTTCGTGTCACAATGTTGAATTTCTCCTCCTAATTCGGAGTTTACCTTTATAAATTCAGACTTTGAATTTGAATATTGAAAACACCATAGAAAAAAATAAAATAAAATAAAAATGTACCTTTCATTTTGCAACTGTGAGTTAGAAACCTCTTTTAATTATCAGATTAAATAATATATTTAAATGCTAAATATTTGAATGTTTTTCTATATTGCAAGTATAGTTACACTTTTTTTTATATTATAGTATATATATATAATGTACTTACACGAGAAAGTTCTGGTAATATTAGGTAACTACATGGGAAAGGCTTAGGTTTAGGTTTATTACTTAGTTATAGTAATTACTACAATATGTTCATAGTACTGTATGTACATAAGGAACTGTAAAATACAGTGCTAATGGAATTATATATAAATCTGCAATTCTACATCTTGCAAGAATTCTTGTGAATTGTGAAAAATCTTTTCACAATTTAGAGAAAAAAGTCTGATTTGTAATACATAAACTCTAACTGTGGGATTTTTATTTATTTATTTTTATATCCCATGGCTGAAACAGCTTCCATAGATATTACATATTGCATCCTGTTGATACCTAACAACCAAATAATTAGCATTTGCACATGATTTTCATGTTCATCTCTGCAAAATGTTTTCACTAGACTCTGGGCCAAGTGAGACAGACATTAGTAGCCGACTAGCAGAGCAGCTTGCTGGATCATGGCACATTGCCTTTGGCTTGATATCCCACTGAGCTCAGAGGGGAGTCACAATGCCAGTCAGGCTGAACATCGCACACCCATGAACACATCACAGATTTGCTCCCCTGGAAATCCCTAGCTAACTTCCTCCGAGTGGCATTCGCTAACGCTTGTCTAAATGTGATGATGGCTGGGTGCTGATGCAAATAAAATGAGGATGTTTTGCGTGTGGCTGCAGATGGCTGAAAGTCAGGTAGTGAAAAGGAAAAGGAGTAAACATGAGTGGAGTTATTCGAGAGAATCTTCTGACCCTTGTTGGGACTTTGTAGTCAATTGCTGACTGCATATACATACACAAAAAACAGTAGGCTCAACAGAGCAAAATTTTATTCAAGAAGCAACAGGCTTGTGGGTCACACCAGACTTGATAAATGATTCTGCCAATACTTAAGACAGTTAGAGGCTGCTTCTGGGACTCCTGAACCTACTTTGGATTCACCTCACAGTAACGTATCACTGTTCAGGTGTAAAATTGTCTTTTTGCATTTGTACTTTTTGAATTGACAAGATGTGTCAGATGTAAATCTAGTATTTCGAGTCGACTAAAAAATGCAAATATATATATATATATATATATATATATATATATGGTAATACTTACTCACTATTAACTTTACATCGACTATTTCCTTGATAAATTCCTAATTGGCTGCTTATAAATAGTTAGTCAGGTAATTGTATAAGTATAGGATTAGGGAAGCCGATTAAGGTCATGTAGTATAAGGCATTAACATAATATATGTATTAAAAAAAAAAAAAAAATATATATATATATATATATATATAGTATTGGTATATATCAATTAAAATACAGTACACTTTCATTTAACAGTTGTTGTTTTTGTTTTTTTAAACCAACATAATTTTTTATTTTAAGCTAGGATGCATTATATTGATCAAAAAGGACAGCAAATATATTTATAAAGTCACAAATAAATACTAACTTCATTTATTCAAAAATTCTGGATGAAGTCCAGTTTACAACATTAATAATAAAGATAACAGCAACAATAATAATAATAAAAATAATAATACAACTGGTGAAAATTCAACTTGGCTCTCACAGTATGTAGGTAGTAAGCAAAATGTATTTATAGAGCAACTCAAATGCACTCTGAAACATTAATTGCACTTTAAAATAAAGTATGTACAGTAGGTGGACAACCTAAA
This sequence comes from Enteromius thamalakanensis, assembly GCA_032357475.1. Taxonomy (NCBI): domain Eukaryota; kingdom Metazoa; phylum Chordata; class Actinopteri; order Cypriniformes; family Cyprinidae; genus Enteromius; species Enteromius thamalakanensis. The sequence goes on along the minus strand of JAUCMT010000039.1, from coordinate 19,536,262 downwards.
CGACTATTACCGAAAACAGCCTAATCTTATATTTCTGTAAAAATGTTATACCTAACGAACCCATTTTCTCATACAAAAATTGTTTAGAAACTTCACAAATCCTGCAGCGACTTCATTTAACTTCTAGATCCACCCCAATTTGCTTACTGTACACTACGCTTGAATGCACACTGCTGAATAAGCTCCTGCCCCTTCACTGCTTCATATTTTCCTCGCAAAGTCACGTCTGCAGCCATGTAGCGTTTTAAAAGTTGCTGCAAACTCTCTACGTGTCTCCTCCTTCAGCATGTCTCTCATCCCTCTAATCACCGATGACTTAAAAGCAGCAAACAGGCATCATATCTGATGGATCTCTTTGCGCTTGGTCGCTTGATTCATGGGACGTCCACTAATGGAGCTCAAAACTCAAGCCGTATTTTATAAATGAATCATGAGATGGAGACTAATTGCCATTAAAAAATGAACACTAATGCATGAACAATCCCAATGACGAAGCCACTGACACTGCAATATGCAAATATGTGTCCAATTATGATTAACGATCATCCGAGCGTTGCATGTCAATTTGGAAAGCTATTCAGATTTCGCCACACACACGGCCTCGCAGAAGGATGCCGCTCGCGCCTAAAACTCCTCTCCCTTTGGCAAATACGCACCAAGATATCGTTCCCCGCTAATGACATAACCCAATTTATTATAGTCTGAGGCTGTGCTTGAATATTAATAGAGAAGTCATTGAACGGTCCTGCGTATGGAAACACTTGTCGCTGCTGCAGAAGTATTATGTGCTGCCCGTGATAACACTGTTGAAGAGGTGAGTGTGTGAAACAACCAACTGTGGCCGAACGATTACGGAGCCAGGATCAAAGCCTTCCCCAAAAAACAAAGCCTTTAATAGAAAGGATACTGATGGCGCTCCGGGTTCACGCAGAAAGCGAGTTCTCCATGAAAGAGGCCGGAGGGAGCCTCATTTATTTTTTCTCCTCATCTGTTGTCCTTTTGTCTCGATTTAGAGTGTGTTTTTGTGTGCGCATGTGACACGGGGCATGGATTGATCTCTGGCGCTTTCCTGCCTCTGACATTTCAAACAGAAGTTCTGCCCCGTGGCTCTCTTGAGTCAACATCCTGGCATCCGGAGAGACACACAGGGGATGATGTCAACTTAAGAGCCTGGTTGCAATCACACACACACCAATGTCGCTGTGAACTAGCACAGGTATTTCCATAACAGATGTGGTTAAAAGCATGAAATAGCGTGGATTGGAGACTTTGAAGGGTTTTACATAGCAATCTGCAATTTTACCAGATGATCAAAACTTTACCAGATGATCAAGACTTTGAAATATAAAACACTGCGGTTTTATTATTTTTTTAAGGATTTTTTTTTTTTAAATACGAAAGAGGACATGAATAACGATGATATCAGTCAGACTTGAATTTGCATCACCTTGGTTCGATTTGTCAAAGCACATGCAATAACCAAGTTATGGGAAAGTTACCCAAAAATGAAAACTGTGTCATCATTTTTCTCACACACCTGTATGATTGTCTTTGTTTGTGTGGAACACTGAAGGAAAGTGGGGAAAGGTTTGTCCATACAGTGAAAGTCCTGTTTTAGAGCTCATTAACTTTTATTACATGAGTAAAGTTAATATATTCTCAAAAGTTTTTTTGTAAATACGATACTGTTTTTCCACAATTTGGTTTGGTGGTTTAAGGTAACGTGACTAGTTTATTAATAGAAAAGAGTCATTTAAAACCCAAATAAGCATTTAAAGTTTGCTTTAGAAAAAACTCCAAGAAATTTATTGGATGGAATTTATCTTAGGAGATCTTTAACCGCATAATTTAATTAAATATGTTGAGAAACATATTTGTGGACATTCATTTAATGTTACGAATTGTGTGTGGTTATGGAATTTCCTATTCAACATCACACAGTTAATTACGTTTGTTACTGGTACACTAAAACCAATCAAATCGCCATTTGTTGATGACATATTTAAAATGCTTTGCAAGCAGTGTCCTGTTTCTCAAGACAACAAGAAAGATTTTAAGATAAAAAACAACATTGGCTTTAAATCTGTGTTTGGTCTTTATTGCAATTACTGTATAGATTTAACCTCTTAAGGCCCTGCGTCCTAATATGAGGACAGTGTATTTTAGTGTATTTCTTTGAGTCACAGTTTTAATCCTGGATGTCTTGTACAAAAAACATTCAGAGCTTTTCAGAGATACCAAATGTTTGGATGTTTCATGAACACTTCCTCTCCTTGGTCTTCAAAAAAGTCTGAAATTAATTTAGAGACACTCTTATGGACACTCTTATTTTTACAGTTATCAATTAAATCTGTCAAATTCTTAAATTGTGTGTTGTAAATCAACATTTATGGACAATGTTATGGGGTTTTCAAATCAAAATATGACTTTCTGTTACGAAACAGGGTGTTGATTTTATACATGCCCTCATATGACGACACCGGGCAAAAGCAAGTTTATTATGCATTTTGGGAGACAAAACAAATAAATCGGGAAATAAATTATAATTCTGTATTCTATGAAATTTTATATATTATTATGGAAATCTTGTCAATTGATACTCCCATACACTTTGGTTTTCATAGTATGTTACCCCAAAAACTATGCAAATTAGATTGGAATTGAGTCCCAATGTCCTCAAATAAGGACGTAGCATCACTTATGAATGAAACACTATTAAAAAAAAAAGAAAGAAAAAACAAAAGTACATTATTTTTAATGCTCTAAACAATGTAAACTAAAACCTTTTAAAACTTTTTTCTCTGGTCTTAAGAGCTTAAAAGAAAGAGAAAAAAAGAAAATATGACATAAAGGGGAGAAGAGGGCAAAACAGGATAAGGAATTTGAACTTGCATCATCCATGTGAGCACTTCAGCCCAGCACTAACCGCAGTTCTGACAAGACCTAATGCATCTGTGATTATGATGCAGCTGAACTATTTCAGGACATCTTGCTCAAGGCTTTGCAGAGACATTGATGAAAAGTTCAGAGAAATAATTAATTTCACCACATAATGAAAACTGCATTTACCACTGAAAAGTAGAGAGAATCTTAATGTGATGCACAGGTTGCAAGCCAGACGTAACACAGTCCAAGCACAAACCGCTAATCCACAAGTGTTCAAGCATGTGATTGATGCCACAGTTTTTAGGACACATTGCACTACATTACAGACTCAAAGCAAATCTGACACCTAGCTCCGGACGTATTTACAGAAACTCATCAACCAAATTAATGAGCTCATGATAAGCAGGATAGATGCTGCATCTCCTGACGTATGTGGGGCTAATTGGGGTCAAGGTTGGGGTTTCGGGGTTTGAAGAAATAGAGCAGAAAAAAGGAGCCTGGCTAATCTAATCAAGTGCATCGTCCAACCGCAGACTAATAGCTGTCAATTACAGTCCAGTAATGGGTAGGAAATAGTCCCCATTACACCCAGGCCTACCGAGGAGATGAGGGTAGAAAATGAGGAGGTGGAAGAAGAAGGGATGAGGGAAGGGAGAGAGGTGTTTCATCATGGCCATCAAAGCCCATCTGGGAGGTGGCAGCAGCACTTATGTTGAAGAGCACAGGTGTTGCTGTTTAACCGTTAATTAGATTAGCACAGATCAAAGGCAGACTGCCACCACCGGGGAGCAGTTACATTGCCGACAGGGGCTGAGGAAGTCTCTAAGGGACCCAGGGGCATGAATTCTTTCAATCCCACTGATTGAGACAGATTAATATGCTTACCAAAGCTTATTTCGATCGAGACTCAGATTGAGCCTATACAGTATGTTTTGTGCCCTGTCATATGAAAATGTATTAGGGTTAGATTTCTTAGACCTAACTTACATGTTTTTAGTTGCTATTTGCATGTGAGGATGTACTTGTTGGTCTTGGAACAACATTACTATCAACCGATACAATTTTCAGTGTTGTCTGGTTAATTGTATCTTATTATGGCCCAAAACCACAAACCTGAAGGAGTTTAACCCTTTCCATATTAATTCAGATCAGTTTCAGATACATAATTTACAACAAAAAAGGGTCATTATACAATTCTGCTTATGGATATGTTGTCCACTTGCTAAGTGCCTTAAATAACACTCCAGATATGATAGTTTTTGTTTTACCTGTAACATATTCAGATATTAATTTAACAAGTACAGGGTAATGATGCATCGTCCAATTTATTATTAAGGGAAACAAACAAGAAAAATGTTTATTTGCTATTGCACAAAACTGAAAGTAATGAAATCTGGCCATCTTGCTCTAATGAAAGAAGCCCCCTGAGGTATCTTTAATAACCAAGGATTTTTTTTCAAGGCACCAAATATTAGTAAAATCACTAAGATTAAAAATATACATAAAAATAAAATATAAAAATATAAGTAAATAAAAATACAAATAAGAAATATACATATTTAAAAGTTGCCCCCCCCCTTTCTTTTGGAATCATAATTTTTAAGAGTATATGCTATGCAATTAAATAATA
>JAUCMT010000039.1:19516259-19526752 GCA_032357475.1 Enteromius thamalakanensis | reverse complement strand
AAAATATATATATATATATATATATATATATATATATATATATGTACACTGCATATATACACACACAGTATATGGCAATGATTAAACCATATACACTTTTTAGGAAATTATTTTAATAATTTAATTTAATAGTTTATTTATTTGGTTATATAATTAATTCAATAATTAAAAATTACAATAAAATAAAATAAATAAGCAAATAAAACAATAATAACATAAAATAAATACCAGATTATAATACACATAAATACCACATTAACATGAAGGAGGGGGAGAAAATATATATTCTTAAATTAGCTGTTTCTAATATCATTCATGTGCGTTCATGTCTTCCCACAAACCTTACTTTGTTACGATCCCAAAAAGCAACAGCCTTTCTTGGTCTCTTTTCTTGTAATAATAAGTAAATGGTAAATGGTAGCGTATATGCTAGACTGATTGTTTTTTAGACCATTTAAATATTAATAATATGACGTGTTATGTACATTTTTGATGGCTAATATACTTGTTTATTAAGTACTTTCAGACAATATAATCATTCTGAAGTCCAAGAGGAATATGTTTCCGTGAGGGACAGAGAGTTTCACGGCTGCAGTCTTATGCTAATATTAGTGCAGGAGTTGCTTTGGCTCAGCTGGGTGTGATATGAGGGACAAGGCCTCCCTCTGTGAATCTAATGAAACAGTCAATGATGCTGTACCAAAGCACCTCTGGACATGACCCTGGCTCTTCTGTGTTGTGTGTTGATTCGCTTTACACAGACCGGCAGACACAAACCCACGATATATACAGACTGTAATAAAGGGCGCACTTCTGCAAGAGTCAGTCATAAACACAGGCATAAACGCTTGTTGGAAGCGCATAAATAACAACTGTCACGTTTTACCTCTTAAACATTCTGTCATGTGCCAGGACACTGTGTAAATTCACTTTCAATGACAGCTATTTTACTCCTCATATGAGCTAAACTGTTTTTAAGATTTACGAGGTACATTGTTTGGCGCTTAATGGATGGATGGATGGATGGATGAATTAATGAAACAATCATTTTCAAAGCAATCTATAATAACAATATTTTTCGATTTACAGTGAAAAAAGTGTTTACACATTTAAGTGTATGTATGTATTTAGGTAAAGCATAAAAGTATGTTTACTGTACATTCGCTTAGTATAAAAACCCTTCTTGTCAAAGGGATAAAAACAGCACATTATCTAAAAACATCTTATTATCATGAACAACGTTGTTTTGTAGTAAACTTTTTTTGTTTTGTTGATGTCTAAATGCACCACTTTAGAAAAAAAAAGTGTGGGGGGGGACAAAACAAAAATACCACATAATGGGCACAATCCAAAAAAGAACCCAGAGTGCAGCACATGAGCATCTAGTGATAAATGTGCTTTTTGGTCTTTAAATGCCAGCCAGAAAAATTTTATAATGGTCCACCAATTAGATTATATCTAAGACCAGAAAATAACTAATTAGGCACATTTTCCATTTTAGCTTTTGTACTTGGCCTCACCTCCTTCTGTTCAGATGAAAGGAAAAGAGACGAACGGATGGAGGTAACTTCAAATAATTGCCCTTGGCTTATATTTCTCCCTCTCGTCCTCTGCATTCTCTGTTTCCTGTTGTGTTATTTCAGTGAAAAGGGCAAAATCTCTTTCAGTAATTTTTTGTCTTGAAGGACTTTGAGAGCACTTAATACAAGAGTTTGGTATTGGCCTCGATTAGTACTGTTTACTCAGTACAAATAAAGAAATCTCAAACAGTTGTACATAATTAACATACCCACTGCAAGCACCACAAGGTTACCATCTAATTATGGCTAATAATATCACATCGCAACAGTCACAAGGCCACTAATAGCTAACGTATATTGTAACCAATATAGCTCTGCTACATCAGTTTGCTGATTCTCCAAAAGAGCCTTGGTTTGAAAATAGAAGCTTTCCCATCTGTTTACTGCAATTCTTAATAGTAATCATACTTATTTACAAGAACAAACTTTTTTTTTTTTCTCAGTATTTTGAAATTATTCGTGCTGTCAATGCTCTTCTGGAAAAATCATGCTTAATTTGGCATCAGTCTCTAATTTGGCTATCGTTTCTCTTCTGCTGGTAATTCTCATAAGCTAAACCAGCCTTTAATTAAAAAGGGAAAATTATAATAAATGAAATAATTTATTATTAAGAGGTATTAGGGAAATCAAACATGGAAATTTGACATGGTTGATTCGAAGTAAACAATGGCTGTTTTAAGCCCATTATGGGTGCTTATGTGACTTAATACATTCAAAAATATAATAGGTGAGGGGGCTGAGAAATAGTGCTTTTGGCACGACCACAAGGCAAAGCTGATGATAGTTCGGTAAATAGGAAAGGAGGGTAATGAGCCCTTCTCATAACAACAGATACTCACGCAGCTGCTGTTCATTCTACATGCTAATGCTTCACACATTGTTAATACAAGTATAGCGTTTTGGACCTTTGGCCTTAGATTAGCGCAATAAATATACAGTTTATGCAATCCATAACATTAAAGGAATGCTCCAGACTCAATCTCAACTCAAGGTCCATTAACCTCATTTGTGATTTAAGATAGACCACAGACAATAATTCTAAAAACAGTTATTAAGAACAACAGAAGGCACTGCATCAGAAAAAACACTGAAATACTGTTTCGAAAATAGGACCACAAAACTTTAACCTACATAAAACTAGTGTGACAGAACTGCTGACCAATGTGGTTTGTGCAAAGTTTATATCTACTGCGGTGACCACATAAAATACAACTGACTTGCACTCAATATGTGAATGAAAATGTGAGGTTGTTTGCGTCAGAATACAATATGACCTTTGCATAATTATTAGATTACTTAACTAGAAATTTATAAATGTTGTGATATTAAATGGTTACTCCACACCAAAATTAACATTTTGTCCTCAAACACGTACCCCCATGTTGTTTCAAACCCATAAAAAGCTTTGTTTAGAGCTTTGTTTCCAGAAAATTATGAAAGACATTGTCAGAAAAGTCCATCTGCCATCAATGGTTTAACTGTAACATTATGAAGCTACAAGAACACTTTAGTAAACAACATGGATTCAGATTCTGTCGATAGAACTCTCAAAACATTCCTTTGCACCATCAGCAGTGCGCCAACCCTCTAAAGATGAACGTCGCATGAACATCAGAGACACAAAATGACACTTGTGATCTATACTAAGTTGTCTCACAGTTAAGCTCCATTTCATTTTTAGATTTGGTAAACACAGAGTAGACCTTTAAGATGTTTTGCTTGGGGAACGTAGCAGATATATATCGACCTCTCCCTGACAGACCACAAACAGACCTGTAGAATCCAAATACCAACCGTGTTTCACAATGTAATACCAACACAATCATAGTTTTACAGATACACAGAGTGACAGAATGAAAGATAGAGTAATATATAGATGATAGAATGATAAAAAAAAAATCTTATCAGTTGTGAACAAAGGTGATGGATGTTACATCTAATGTCATTAAATGAATTAGCGCCACCATGATGGTGTTTAGTGTCTGTGTGAATGACACTGTGCACCTTCTATATACTACGTGGTATAATAACAATATATCAGTTAATGAAATTACAGAATTTAAATGCAAATTTAAATTAGACCATTAAACTTCAAATGTTGATACCATATTCTCTAAGTAAAATTCTGACAACCACAGCTACCATTTTTAATTGTATATTTTATAAATGTTTGCGTGACAGCTAGATAGATAGATACAAAGCTTCTATTAACATTTTCAACTTGTGCAGTAGCCATTCATAACACTTACAAACTTTTTTTTTTTTTGCAGCACAACAAGAAATCGATCAAGGTCAGAAGAGTCAATAAAGTGCTTGTGTATGAGGGGCGCTGGGATCACTGCCACTGTACTCACTTGTACTATTCAAGCATGTCTAAAACATTAATCATGTCTTCTGAGAAAAGGCACAATGAAAGTAAGCACTACAGCAGAAGAACCCTAACAAAGCCACATCCCTCAACTTTATCTTCATTTGTTCCCAGTTATTCCCCTGGCAGTAAGGTAAAGTAAATAGAGTCCATTTTTGTTTAAAGTCCAGCATGTCACACATGCTGCTGAGAGATCGTCTATCGATCCTGTCATTCTGAAGATGTATATTAGCAGATTAAGTCATTATAAGGCTTATACTTGAACATCACCTGTGCGACCCCTGTAGTGAGGCCCCAGGCACTGGCTCCTGAGTTAAGAGGATAACTGATGACTTCAGAGGCAGAGAAAGAATGGAAATGTATTCGCCATGAAGCAATCAGCTCTTTCCTTGCCCTCTGCTTGCCCTTTGAACTGTCAAAATTATAAGGAACACTTTTTGCACTGTGAATATTTCGGACAGCCTTCTAATGTGCCTTAGATCCCTGCGGTGACACTAATGGGTCGAAGCTGTGCCGCTTCAATTTGAATGAGACGGGCGCCGGAACTGTTGAGCCATTGTGCACATTCAGCCCATTTCTGCCCTCATTTTTGCCAATTATGGAATGACAGGTCTGTGGTTGTCTATGAACTTGAACAGCGTGAGACTTATGAGAGGTCTTAATGTTGGTTTATGGTGAGTTAGGGACTTTATTTGACTTTAAATACAATAAATATTAATGCTTACAATAAATTGCCAATCTTTCAAGTAAAAAAGTCATGTTCGTGTCACACGAAACGTACTGAGAGGTGACAAAGTCTTTTTTTCCTGCCATTTTATTTCTCCTGGAGGAAATGGAGGAGGATGAAATTTCCTTAGAGTTCAAAATGTTTTGAGCTATGCAGGGTGAAGCAAGGAAATTGGCTGATGACAAATTTCCTCATGCCTTATTCAAAGAGAACCTACTGTAGGAGAAAGTGTATATAAGAGAAACAGAGAAGAGGGACATTCTACAAACCAAAGTGTATTTGTGCTCTATATATATGTGTAAAAATAACTTTAATAAATAGATTATTCTAACATTTAATAATTTTTGAAAGCAGCAAAATGCAGTAAATCAAATTAGTTGTATTTGTCCTTGAAGTATTAGCATATTGCAACATTTAAAAAAAGAAATACAGCAATAAAAACTCCTATTTTCTATTTATTCTTTCTGTTAAATATTACGTCCACACTATAATATAAATAGTTAAATACATATCATTTAGGTATTCATTTTACTGTGTTTTGCTATGTTACAAAACAGAATGATACAGAAGATCCCTGGTTCCGGGTAATAATCTCAGTTAATGATGTTTACTAATTCATTTAGTTTCTCTCTGCAGCTTAAAGTAGTCTTGAGACATAGCAAGCTCCCAGTGACCAAACATCTGCTCTTTCTCTCTCTCTTTCCTTCACTATGCCTCCTCTCTGCCCTTTCAAGAGCTCCTTTGGTCAGACTGATAAAGTCTGTCTGCCCAAGCCAATAGATTGTTTTGGCAATTTTGAATTTTGAAAAGGTCTCCATGGTATTTTTGCAAGTGTCATATCATCAGTCATCCATAAGCACTGATGGTTCAAGAGTCTCTCCTTCTATCTGGACCCTCTTAACTCCTTTATTTTTATGGCGTGCCACATTAGTGTGCAACTCTGAGATGCATTCATTCTGATTTGTGACTATGATCAATGACATGGAAAACAAAATCAATAATTCAACCAACTGCCTAGAAACACAATCTATACAGAAGACTTCAGACTTTGCAATTCATTAAAGAGTTTGCAGGAAGGTTACTTCTGGATTTCACAACAGCTTATCTGTAGAATGCATGCATATTAATGAAAGTCTCTGACCCTCTGATCTCACTCACAAAGGTGAATTTTTACATAAAGTGTTGCCGTAAAATATATTATACCAAAAGCCTATAGACCCATAAAATAAATAAATAATAAAACAATGTCTTACAGGTGCAATTTATTAGCAATATTTACTACAGCTGTTCTCAACTGTATATTTAATACATCCACATTAATATAGCCGTCTCCTGCTCCATATTGATGCTATGGGTCAGGGATAAACGTGCCATATGATTTGCATAACGCCTACTCCAAAAATGAGACCTACTTTGAAAAATTGTATATCTTCTTCACGTACCACACACACACAAACAGTTTGGTGACATGACATTCCATCTCTGATAAATGTGTGTGTGTGTGTGTGTGTGAGAGAGCGTGCAGCTTGCAAATCCAGCACAGTGGGTCCACTGTTTGTAAAAGCGCTCTAGATTCTGGCAGAGAGACAAAATAGCCCATAGCTACTGATGCCTCTGCCTCCAGCTGTCACCACTGTCATCAGCAGGGGAAATGTACTGAGAAGTTTTAAATTGGTGTTTTATACCAGAACAAGGTAGTACATTGCGGCTATCCAAAACGTACATTACAATGTAAGCTGATTTATCGCACTGCCATTATCATTACACCACTGATGACATCATCAGTATTATCCCCTAACCACCCGTCTTCGCTCACAACAGCCGAAGCATTCAAACAAACAAAAACAACCTAAGGGTTGGCTAATGAAATGCACTGCAATTATGCAAAAAGTACATTTAAAAATAAGCTACATCATAACATCACATAATCAATGACACCATCAGCATTATTCTGTAACGTCCTGTGTGGACTCACAAAGCAGTGCATTTAAACAAACATACTCTCCTGGTTTTCAAAATGCATTGTTTTCATACTAGTACATTTAAAAAAAATAAGATTTATCACCATCACCATGAACACCTCATTATAGTTTCTTATTATTCATTTTTTAAGTTGTCAGCATTCTCTACACTTTTGCTGGCTCTCAAATCGTAGCAGTAACAATTTAGGGTCAAACTATATTTTTAAGGTCAAATTCTCGCTGTTAACAAACCATTAACTATGATTTTTGCCTTATTAAACACCTAATTTGCTGCTAGTAGCTATAAGATAGTTGTTAAGTTTAAGTATTGGGTTGAAGAATAATGTCATGCACAACATGGGCTTTATAAGTACTCATAAACATGCTAATATGAGACTAGTAAAATTCATCCCTATACTGAAGAGTTAAACACTTTATGTATGAATACTTTATGAAATTTGTGACCTCACTCGTACCATTTTTACTGTATACGATTTGTTTGAACCCCAGTGTTGGGTAGGTTTAGTGGCAGGGTTAAACGTAGGTCACAAATTCATACGAATTGGCGACTTGTAATATACAGTACATACGATTTAGAATTAACAAATTAACCATCTCGCAAAAAATGTATGAAATGTCGTGAGGCTGGATCTACAACTATTTAAAAATGTGAAATCTAAATATTGAGAAAATGCCTATATAAAGTCCTTAGCGACACATATTACCAACCAATAATTAAGTTTATTAAGTGGTATATTAACAGTACAAAATTGACAAAATATCATCATGCTACACAATCTTTACCTAATATCCTAATGATTTTTGGCATAAAAAAAGCTAAGGGGCAGACAATGGAGGGGGATTTCTACCGTGGGTGAACCATCAATTTGTATGGACACGGATCGAGTGGACATGCTGTCCAGCGCCCCAGAAACCGTAGAAGCACCCCTCATAGTAAATATGTGTTTTCTTTTCTAAAGCGCTAGCAAATCAATGTTTAAGAACTTTAAACAAATAGCACAACACAGCCTGAACAAAATCACTGTTTTCAGCATGAGGAAAGTATCCCTTTAGGACCCTATTACTTGTGTGAACCGTGCCCAGTGACCTGCTTAGGACGATCTGATCTGACCGAATCCTCCTCTCCATCTCCTCATGAGTCAACCAGTCAGATTGATAAATGAAAAAAAAGAATGATCCCTCTTTCTCATCTGCTGTAACTCAGTCTCTCGCTCTCTATGGACACCGGGTGATCTCTGACCCGAAGCTCAGTCAGAAAGAGGAGAAACTCATCACTCACTTCATTACCTCTCCGTCCTCCTGTCTGCACACACGACCGGCTCTGTTCTTATCTCAACCCACACAACCATCTGAGACGCATGAATCTGAATGTCTGCATCCCACCTGGGAGATCAGGGCGTGGGCTGGAAGGTGAGAGTTTCTTTGGATGGGATTAGCAGGAAGAGCGGTCAAGCAGATGAGCATGTCCAGGAATTAAAGTCTGACCTTGGTGTGTGATACTCTATTTCCTCAATATGATGATAGTGCGCCCCTCTATAGAGTTTTCTGAACTGTCGCAGAGCTGGAATCAGGAGTCTACCAGACTTTTCTTTCTGCACTCACACCGTATGGCCTATTTCAGTACTTAGTTTTATGCGCTTCTGTTCAGGCGTGGTCTGGGCTGTACAGCGCCCAATAAAACACCAATACACTTTTACAATCCAGTCGGAGATATTTATAATACCTGCTCTTCATTTCCTTCCGGAACGCAAGATTTGCAGTAATTGGAGACATTTGGAACATCTTGAGGCTTCTCCTACCTGCTCGTTCCTTATAAACGCTGACAATTATATTATGCCATTCTGGGGACAGATCGTGCTTAGATGGCTCCCAACTCTTTGCCAATAAAATAAAAGATGCATATTTTACACTTAGAGTGTTACTGCCAAGTCCGGGAGAGTTCAATAGTGCAAAGTCGGTGCATTTGTAAGGGACGCCTCCATTCAGTCCTGTCTGTGAGAACGTGAGGTTTTTGGCTGAGCTCAGAGTGGGGCCAAGAAACTCTTTTTCACCTTTATGACAAGATGTGAGTTTAGAGCTTATTCCAGAACAATGAGAGCACATTAGTATTTTCCTCTCCACTCTTACAATGCCAGTAAGTCTTCAGGGAAAGGATTCTTCAGCAGGCAAAACTACCACTGTTATTTATATTCTCCTTGTTGTTTCGATCCTCTATATGGTTTGTGCTAATGGATGTTTGGACTGTACTTAACTTGTTTACTCAGTTCATAAGGGTGAATAATAGACTAAATGCGCCTTAAGAATAAAGGTGTTAAATAAAGGTCATGTTTGGAAAGCTCACAGGAAGGTTGCTAGAAATGTCTTAGAAATTTGAATTTACCCCAAAAGAGAATCTTGTTACTACTGACTAATGAGGGTCAATGAATTCAAAATGTAATTTTTGGGTGAACTACTCCATTAATACTGCATTCTTCTTCATCTCCAGCTTCTCTATTTGACGTCTCTCTCCACAAATTTCGACAGTACTCATCATATGTTTTCCTTCTATTTCTGATGTTTCGCACCTTTATTGACTGAGTAGATCAGCAAGGCTCAATTAATAACGGAGAAGGATTAACAGCCTGACCTTTTTTTTTTTTTTCATCCACAATTCCCACGGGGCTCAATTAATCTACAGGAATCCACAGCTAGCGAAAAAAAGTGATTGACACTCCTAACCTTCATTGGGATGTAATCTTCATCTTTAGCACTCGGAGATCTAATTAATTAGTGGAATCTCATTTCCGCACTAATGCAAGTAGACAGAGGCGTGATAGAGGAGAAAGGGGAGAGAGGGAGTGTGAGGAGAGAGGAAGAGAGTGCCATTTTTAATCACTCGAGATGGACTCCACCTGCTTTATGCACTTTAGAACCACAGCTGAACTTTCTGGCTTGCTGTCAAGTAGCTCTCCTGGTTAAGCCAGGTAAATGTCTAGTTGTTAACTCTTGTGCTGTGGAAACCCTTGCGAGAGTGATTTGTTTGCTCGCTGCTGCACAGGGGCAGGTCGGGGTGAATCTCATAAGAGTTTTGCAGTGTGCAGACAAACCAGACATTTGCTTTAGGACTCTATAGATTTACACTGACTCTTTTCATGATCCAGCACAGTGCCAGAATTGTTTACTGTACAACTTTTAAGGAATAGCACCCTCAAAGAGAAGAAGTTAGCTTGTTCATAGAAACAGGCACGGAAAAAAACTAAAAACTAATCACATCACGTGCACAACAATGCATCTTCTGCAGTAAATGGGTGCCGTCAGAATTAAAGTCCAAACAGTTAATAAATATGTAAAAATAATCCAAATAGCTCCCATCCATCTATGCAAGTTTTGTGAAAAGCTGCATGCAATAAACAAATCCATCCAAACTTCAAAAGGCCCTCGATAATATTGCTTTCTCTAGTTAAAAGCTGTCTTATTGGAATCAGAGAGAAATGTGACAGTAATATGCACCAATTTGAAATAATTGAAAACAGTTTGTGAACAGCTAATGGACTTGAATTCTCGTTGTAATTGACGGCACCCATTCACTGAACAGGATCCTGGTGAGTAAGTGATGTGACGCTACATTTCTCCAAATCTGTTTTGATGAAGAAACTGTCACAAAAAGGCGTGTGTAGCAGATCCAAGGAACAGAGAACACGATTGAATTAAACTGCAAAATATTTAATAATAAAGAAAACCAAAACATACAAAGAAACAGCTGACAGGGCAGCAAAATAAACACACACACGAGGAATCACGATTTGACATTAACAGGACATGAATTGAACTGAAAAACAGAGGTATTTAAAGACAAA
>JAUCMT010000039.1:19506084-19516159 GCA_032357475.1 Enteromius thamalakanensis | reverse complement strand
AACCAAAACAGACAGGACTAGACCAAAAACCACAAAGACACGGGGGAGCACAAGACAGACAGGGGCAGAATGTTACAGAAACAAGTTCATCTAAATCTTGGATTGCCAGAGGGTGAGTAACTGTTCAACAAATGTTCATTTTCTGACAGATTTTTAGGGGTAATATAATATCGGCGTATTAAAAACGAGGCATGTGGTGAATATACCGTACAGTGTGAGTTAGTTTTTACATAAATGGTTATTTCCTTTTTTGTGTAAGCAACACTTAACAATACGTTTTAATTTGTTTGCATATGCTTGAACTAACAATTAACCAAATTTTTGAGCATTTAGTAATCTACATTGACATTAATCTCATAATTATACAACTGTTCACTGTTAATTCTTATTTCCCATGAACTAATATGAATTTATACAACCTAATGTCAACCATACCTAATGCACTGACAACAAATTAATCTTTGACGCAATTGTTAAACCATCTGTTTGTCTACCATAGAGCCCAAATATGGCCACAGTAGACATGCGGGAGAAAATGATAGACAGGAAGACGGTAAAACTGAAGGAGAGAGAGCAGCCACAGCTTCCCCTGGTTAAAGTTTAGAGTCTATCATACCTCAGGATGGAGTTTCTCTTGTCTAAAGCCCCCTGTGCTTGATGGAATGTGCAAAGGTTTTATGAGTATAACGTCAAAAACCCAGCACTGACGTTTGGTGACTGGTATCATGTGTCTAATGGCAATGTGTCACACTGAAAATGACAAATGATTCTCCCAGCATTGGGGCACAATATAAAAAATGGCACAGAAAGTGAAAATCTTCTTACGCAGAAACTCAAAACGACTGCAAAAAATCAGCTATTTAATTTGCAAATGTCTTGAAGAATAATTTTGGATATCATTAATAAAGCCTCAGGTAAAAAGGAATTAAAAATGATGAATAAAAGACAGAGGGGGAAATTTGCTGAAGAAAAGCTCAGAACATATTTAAAAGCAGTCCTGGGGCAATCCTAGAGAACACTGCGTTCTGCATAAACTCACTCACAGTCTATTTCCTAGCCATCTAAACTCAATTTTTACATAATAATGACTGAATAAATGACAGTTTATATCTTTTATGCAGAGAAGTGCACATCAAATCAAGCAATAATGCAGTGTTTTCAATCGCCGCCCGCACCCCTTCTGCATTCACTGTAATATTTGCATTTAGATGACATAACATAATAACTCGGGAACCACCTGCAGGAGTAAATATTTTGCTGTCTGTTTTGTCTAGCCGTCCTGCCAAACACAATGATTCATTAATTGAGCGCGTGAAAGAATCTTCATATGGCGACTGACATTCAATTATGTGGGAGAGATCAGATTAAAAAGAGGTCCGAAAAGCATGTCTGAAAAGCCTATTTTGCGGGTGAGCGCTGAGGGGAGGCTGAAGCTGTAATTTGAACGACCGTTTGGGTCCTGGGTGAACGCGGTGGCAGTATGGGAAATCACTACACCACGACCCCACAGTAATTGGATGTCCATTGTGTGTCTGTGCATGTGCATGCAGAAGAAATGTGTGCCGATGTGTTTATACGCCGTATATTTTGATTTGATGAGGCTTGTAAAATGGGCCCTAAATTGCATATTTTGTATGTAATCACTGCACTAAATTTTTATATTATTCCAAACCCAACAGGCTTTAAAATTCACACTTTGATCGTGTATAAATAGATTATATGATATTAAAATGCTTGTAAGAGCATGAAACAATATTCGCACAATCTCTGTTTAATGCGTTCTTATATCTTGTTCTTGTTCATAATGTTCTTCTCTGAGCTAATCATCTATGTGGACGACATTTAAGGCAGATAGATGATTTCTGGATGTGAAGGTAGAAAAAGACTTTCTTTGGCCAAAAAAAGGTTATATTTTATGTAAATAAACTAAAAATGTATTGCAATAAGTTTGAAATATTGGAAATATGCCACAGTATGGACAAATAATGTATGGATGGATTTTAAAAAAAGTAAGACAGTATAAATAAAGGTAAAAATGACTTTTTATGTAATAGTTAATTTATTTTTATTTTTTTTACTATGGCATATAAACTCAGAATTGCACTTTCCAGTTTATAACTAACAATTTAAATAATAAAAGTCTGAATTGTGAAATATAAACTCACAAATGATAAAAGTATATATATATATATATATATCAATCATGAATTTTTAAAGAACCTTTTTTGTGGCAAGAAAAAAAAAACTGAATTGTGACAAATCAGAACTATGAGATTAAAAAGTTGCAATTACCTTTTTTTTTCTGAGGTGAAAGAAATGTTTATATTGAACAAAAATATATAAATATATATAAAAATATAGATAGATACACACACACACACACACACACACACACATATATATATATATTACATTTTTAATTATGTGGCAGAAACAGGCTACTACTGTATATTATTCATGTAAAATGTTGATCAATATAATTATTGTCGATTAATTATATTATATTTTATACAATAGTATAATATTTGTTCAACACATAAATGTATTTTTTCATTCAATTTTTGTATGTGATATATATTTTTAGTTTTACAGGCATCATTACTTTAATAGCATGCTGATGTCAAACTCTGTCTGTGTAGGCAAGTTGACAGAAAGACAGCTCACTAGGATTCGGAACGACTCTTATCTGACCACAGACTGGCCATCAAAAGCAGGACTGTAATGATTAGACATACTGTGTAAAAGTGCTGCCAGAATCCTGTCACTGCGTATCGATTGTAAGATGTCTTTTTTGCTACTGTGTCATTTAGGCTTATGAAACAAAGGTGGGGCTACTCTGCCTGTCAATCGGCTGTCAGATTTAGTGTCAGGACTCTGACTGCCAAGAGCTGGAGCAGATGCACTGTGGGTAGCCCACAATACCAGACTGACCACAGAAGTTAGTTTGGTCCTACAGTGACCGCCCCCCCAAAGTGAGCATGCAATCTGTCAGCCAGTCTAAATAAAACTCAAAACTAAACTTCAAATCAAATTCCACTTTTATAATGTGCAAGCCAACTTTTCTGATTTGAGAGATATGTGTTGATTTGGCAAATAAATTTATTTTGTTCAGGATTGAAACCTCTATTGAAACGCCACTTACTGACTTTATGAATAAAATTAAACATAATACAAATACATCAATAAAAATAAAAATAAAAAAAATATATGAAGTGCAAGAAAACTTACAGCGAGCTCGCAGATAGTAACCCTAGTGAGGGCAGAGCTCGGAGCGAGGCTAGGTCCCGATCAGCCCCTTTAAAGGTGCGAACGAAAAGCCGGAGAAGGGGAGGGGGCATAACTAGATACTGAGAGGAGGGAGACGATGGTATTTAAGCCGAGGCAGATGAATGGAATTAGAAATAATTAATAGGCTAGTTGGCGAAAATACTGATGAGCGCTTATTGTGTACCGGCTGTGCTGATGCTCTTCCCTAAACTATGTTAAAACATCCCTTAAAGTAAATTAATAAAAATATAATGGAATAAAAATATCAAACAATATAATACAAATAATAAAACAATAAAATTTCTCTAAAGTGCAAGAAAAGCAATTATTTGGCCGTGTAACTGAAACACTGTGTGAACATTTACATTGCTGTGAATTCTTCGCCAACAGCCAACACGTGTAGGATCAGTCCCGCAAGCATCTGAACCAATCAGATCAGAGGAAAAGATCAATCTGTGACAGGTGCATGTGATCGTCCTCCTCTGTATCTTTTTGAAAGGGCATCTGCTATCTGCTACACATGAACAGACGATGGTTTGGGGGCTGGATCTGGGCTTATACAAAAGCTTTTGGTTTTCCACTTAATTATAAATTTTGTTTCACGTAGATGAGAGTTACTAATATGACATAAGATTGCAAAATGTAATTTAACCAAGTTGTGATGTTTCCATTTCTGACAAGTGGGTTCTACCTGATTAATCTGATCTGATGCAGCACATCGGGTACTGTATCAGAAGGGAACAGCACAGACATACAAACATTATTAGTCACGCATGCTGTTCTGAGAGATAGCGGAATTAAACGACACCCTTGACCTGTCACGAGATGTTTGCACTGAGAAAACTTTGTTCAAGGCAAGTTTTGCAAGCTGTCAACAAAGCCATTAGCTGAACCAGCCAAACTGACTTTATTACTGAAATAGTTTTATGTGAGGATGGATTCGATTAATTAGATCAACCTGCCCAATTCTTGTGTTGGCTTCAAGTCTTTCTGAGAAGTTTCTGCACACAAACTCAGACGTCTTAATTACAGTGCCATGTGCATTCAAATGATTTTGCTGTGAATAAAATTGACATGTTGAGGAATTACTCTTCATATACAGACAAATATAGGAAGATCAGGGTACATTTAACTTATTGCAAGAAATATAGAAAACTATCCTGTGAAGCATCTGAAGGGCAGTGTTAAAAAAAAAAGATATTTTGACAAAATAAGAAAAATATACAAAAACTCCAAAAGTTTTCACCCCCAACTCTTAATGTTTTTTCCTTCTGAAGCAAGAGTGAGCTTTTGAACCTTCTGTGATAGTTATGAGCACATATAAACCCTTCGTTGTCCTTGGTGTAAAAAGACGGATCTCAAAATCAAGGTTATTGTTGGAAAGGGTTTAAATACATAAAAAAAATTCTGAAGAACAGTAGGCAGTTTAACTGTTCAGGACAAAATAGGGACTCATAAACAACTTTCACTAAACAACACAGTATTACGAAACAAAAGGATGTAATATTTGAACAGGGTTCATTTTAGAAATTCTATAAACTATTATATTTTTCTGTGGACTATATGCACACTTCCTTTATGTGAAATATCTCATTCAGGTGAGTACAAACAATAATACGCAATGTGTATTATCCCTCTTATTTTGTAAAATAATTAACATTTTGAAGATTCTGAAAGAGGGATATAAAACTTTTTGGCCTCAACTGTTTGTATATTAGGCTACTTGATATATAAAGTTATGCTGTACTTAAATATCTTCAATCATGGTCATGGTCTAGACTGAGGTTAAAAACAGAACAAAACAGAACAAAAAAAATATTATCAGTAACTTAACTTAAGTAAATATGTAGGTAAAATAAATAAATAAATCATATTTATCTTATTCCTAATAAAGATTGTTTCCAGTCAATTGAAATACTGTAGATACCGATTCTCTGCACCGTTGTGTGTTAAAACCACCAAAAGTGTTTGTGACCTTTAAAAATACCAGCTAAAAAGTACATTTCTGGCACAAACCTGCCTCCTTAACACACCTGAAATCCCCTGGAGCTCATTGTGTAAAACATCTGTCACACATATGAGATCAACTGCGACGAAGCACAGACTCGTGGGATTCGTGCAGAGGAAACATGGTGTTTGCAGCGGTGACAGCCAAATCCAGCGATTCGCTATGAAGAAATTAGAATAAACGGCTACTTTCAGACACCTTTCATGTAACATTTCAATTACAACGTCAAGCAGACTATCAAATGCTCTCTGGAACGCATACAAACATGCATTAAATGATGGCTTTGCTCAGTTCCAGCTGAGGGGTTTTTTACTGGCCTTGTTGGACACAGACGATGTTGGTGGATAACTGTGTATAACCTCAATTAAAGCATGCTCTAAGTGTCTGACAACAGCTAATATTCCTCTTTCAGCAGCGGGCCGAATTGATGTTCCTTCATTCGTCACCCCGCAGAAAAAGCAATCATGCTGTTGTCTCGCTCTGCTTAGGAGCTGGGAAGCGCTGCCTCCAGTTGCTCATTAGCATGCATCGCTAACACCCCCCTGTCCTCAAGATACCGTAGCATCTTCCCTGCATTCATCCAACCTCACATCTCCTAACAACGTTAAAACCCCTGCTTTAATATGCAGAGGAATCCTCTCTAATATACTTGCTCTAAAGGTGTCTTGAGGATAGTTAAACATTAAAACACACCGCAGTTATTGTGTGTCCCTGCAGATCTGCCCCATTGCTTGTTTGCAGAGCTCGGTTTGAACAGAAAGCCTTCATTCTGTCGGCCCTCCTGTTAGAGGTTCGACTCGCAAAGCTTTAAGAAAACAGCCAGCTGTGTTTCCAGATCTTAGAGTATTTAAAATGGGTATTTTTGAAATATCTGTAGTGCATTTTTGTAAATTCGCCATTCGCATTACACGGAAAATTGATTTGCAGACACTAAATTAGACCTGGAGTCATTGACACGCTGAGGCAGCAGTGACAAGGTGTTTCAGAAAAGTGGAATAACTTTCCACTAATGTATGTTTTAGCTACAAATGTTTGCTTAAAGGTTTAAATCCAGGGCTAACACCACTAACATGATGTAAACTTGCTATTGCCCTTCAAATATACACTTCTAAATGCCAGAAATCTTGAAAAATTAATACAAAGTGTTTTAGAAAAGAACAGAAAAGGAACAGATTTTAAAGTAAGATTCCAGTTGTTTTTTCAAATAATAGTAAATGATTCATTGTCAATATTATTTCGTTTTTATAGACTACTGTATATAGATAGACAGTGAATTAAGTGGATTCTATTTCATTAAGAAATCTTCTATACTTAACAATTTTGAATTTTGTTGATCAGTATAAAAATCATGAAATATTATTCAAATGTCAAAATACTGTACAATTTTATAGCATATTTGAAGTCTATTTATTTTTGGTTGATGGTAACACGTAATATTTAGCTAGATCATCATTTAGAAATCACTCTAATTTACTATTTAAAAAAAAATGATAATTATAAAAATGTAATTATTACTGAAAGTACTTGTGATGCTTAATATGCATCTATAACAGATACATTTATTTTCAAGATTATATGATGAAATGAAATTTCAAAAGAAGAGCATTTATTTAAAAAAATATAAATATTTTGAATTATAAATTTTTTTCACATTTTGAATGAAAGAGTATTACAATTACATGTTTATTACGATTGCAAGTATTAAACTTAACTTTTTCATTTAAAGTGTAGAAACTGTAAAATAATTTACCTCCATTGACTAAACCATTAATTATAAAGAGAGAGAAATCGAAGGAATGTATAAATAGCCTTTTTTCAAACGATACAAAGTTTGTCCATGACATCACCAGCTGTAGACGGGGCCCAGAAATATAACAACCAGCATACTTTTCGTCAGTACTCATCCATAAATACTCATCCAATCCAGCAAAAAAAAGAGGCACTGAAAGAAAGCACATACCTCTCTATCGAGCTGATGGGGTGCTATCACAGTGACAATGTCGCCTCTCTCCGGGTCGATGTAGAACATATTGGGTGAGGGTTTATCGGGCAGCTGTCTCACGATGATGTAGCGTAGTACAGCGTTGTCCGTGTTGGGATCGTCTGCGTCGTAAGCTGTCATGGTCATCACTGTAGTGCCTGCCAAAAACAGTTAAAAAAACAATAAGTTATAATAGAGATAAATGGGCAGGATGCTACTCGGTTTGGTGCCAACTATATTCTTAGGGTTTTATCTGTACACTGACACCACTTGCATTGCCATTTTTCATTATACCCCACACCCGAAAGGAACTGTAATCAGCGAGCTGAGCAAAAACAATACAGCGCACTTTAAATGAGGCTTCAGGGCAGAGAACACAAAAGAGCAAAAGTCTACTTCTAAGAAGCCTTGTTACGATTCTCTCAGCGCATCCGAGTTATATATTGTACTGAATCTAAAATAAGGATGCCATTCTTGGCAGATGAACTGTAATCCCAGTCAATCCTTGACATCTCAGCTCACCTCCTCTCTCAGACGTGGCCTCCGGAATGAACAGCGGCTCGACGGTATCCGGAGAGAGGCCGATATCACAGGTCAAGCGATGCTGTTCATCTATTTCATTTCCCTCAGCCTCATCTGAATGTGCTCAGCCGCAAAAGTGGGACGCAAATGGAGTTCGAACCTCTCAAAGTCACAGTGACCAGACAGTGACATGAGGCTAAGTCATATCTATCTCCTGAAGTTAATGGCCTCTATCAGTGACGTTAACCTCCGATCAGCCTTTACGAGAGCTCTCGCACTGTACGGCATAAATCCAGCGGGCACAAAAAAAGAGAGAAGAAAAAAAAAAAAACTGAGGGGAAATGTGACACCCTCAAATAGGAATATAAGCATCTTAGAGTAAATGAGTAAAAGGCAATTATAAGTAATTAAGGGAGAAGTGAGTATCTGCACGGGGAGAGAGACGGTGGTTAAGCAGTACACCTCTAATGATTAATTACACATGCTGAAGCGCATAGTGGGGCTCTCTCGTGACACCGCTAGTCAGAGCGAGCGGTTCCACTTCACTGTTCGGTTACACCAAGTTATACGACCTCCGTGTTCGCAGAAACACACACTGACACACATACGAGTGAATGCACACACACACATAGGCACATGCAACCTTTTTCTTTCTCTTGTTCACATATGGAAAGACAAGCACCCAGATAATAGCGTGCTTTATAAAGAGCAACCTACTGTAGCTCTAAAACTATGTTTGAAAAACCTAAATTAAGCTAATTAGTTAAATAGACTCAATAAACTCTATATAAAGTTTTAGAGATAGATAGATGTCTTTAAGAAATGTCTAAACCCCAGAAAATTCAATAAGAAATGAATTTTCCTCATAGAAGATGAAACAAGATAAAAATATAAAAGAAAAGCATCTTTGAGGTCTTTTCATTACAGCTTGGGTTAAATCAATGACTGTAAATCCTGTCAAAATGAATCTTTCAGCTATAATAAAACAACTTTAGTACTATTTCTTTTCTAATACATTTCAGTTGATGTTTATTTCCCTGTCAGTGAAAATCTGTCCTGTCCATTTTGTATAGAATGCATCCATAATCAAGAAAATTCACGACTGAACAAACATTTGTAAAAGAATAGCACAATCAACCTAATCACCACAAGACTCCTTGATTCTGAATCACCGCTCAATCCGGTTCCCGTAGTTCTATTAACCTGTTCTCCTCCTGCACCCTCATAAAGATCAAAAAGCTATGAGGTATTTAGCGCTCATCAATATGAACCGTGACAAAAGCCATCAGCTCCCATCAGCACACACATAAATCAACAAGCAGATCTAATTGGCTGATGGGAAGGGCCAGAAAGTGAATGCAAATCACTGCTACGCAATTATGAGGCAATTATGTCAAAGCTGAGCCCAATTCAGGAGCTATTGTCTTCCTTTATGAAGTCCATACTCTCCTCAGTGCCAAGCCGGAATCAATGTTAACTACATTGGAAGGTTTAATGGGAGGACCTGAAATGGCTAGACTTGAATCTGCGGGTCTCCATTACTGTATTATCAACTCTGTTCATCTAATTGGGGCTATGGGATCAGTCAGAGCTAAGACTTTTTCTTTCTGGCTCTTTCTTTCTCCCTTTTAATTCCACCATCTTGTCACACTGAACAAGAGGCGGAACATTGAAATGAATAATGTCTCATAAAATGCCTGACTTGAGCGGTTAATTTGATATCAGGCTCGGTGTCTAACTCTGCATTAACTAAGGCTGAAAACACTCGTTGGCATACTGAAATCAACAGGCAAGTAGGAGATGTGCTATAAAAACATGAATTTTATACTGTATATAACGGTTGCCTATACTTATCTCCTACCTCTAACTTAGATTATTATTAGAAGACTGGTAGGGTTAAGGTTGAAATAAGTTGACATGTTCTTGCAAAGTTACCTACAGTCAGAAGAATTTCTGTTGGAGGATCATCACAATAACGAGTTAACAGATGTTAAACAGTCTATACACTAATGAAAGTTAGTTGACATGTAGGTGGAAAGTTATTTATAGTCAACAGAATGTTCAAAAGTAAAAATAAAGTGAAAATAAAGTGTTACCAATGATTTTTTATAGTTATTTTGTAAAAATAAATGTTATACATATATATATATATATATACATATATATATTAGTGCTGTCAAATGATTAATCGTGATTAATCGCATCCAAAACAAGTTTCTCTTTACATAATATATTTGTATGTACTGTGTATATTTATTAAGTATATATAAATACAAACACATGCATGTAGATATTTA
>JAUCMT010000039.1:19401175-19430236 GCA_032357475.1 Enteromius thamalakanensis | reverse complement strand
CCTATTCATTCAATAGAATGTTTGCGAATACTAGGGAATACCAATATGGCGGCGCGGTGGCTTCACTTCTATGACGTAATGAGCTATCCAGTTCTCTATATAGATCAGTGGTCAAACACACTATATTGGCCTCAATCACATCTTATGTGCCCAGTTTAGTCGAAAACTCACATGACGCATTGTCACACAATATATACATATCATTAGGCTTTTGGGCTTTTGTCAGACTTGTAGACCAACTAAGCTAGGTTAAACCAGCTAAGACTCCCCTCAAGCCGTTTTCCTTGAGGGTTGTGGTTTTCTTTTAAAAAACCAGGCAGGAAGCTCAGAAAAGTACTTTCCTATAGAGCAGGTACACCTGTGACACAATCATGATTGAATCCCACAGCAGGTCATCTGTAAATGAACTCTTCTGTCCATCGCGAGAAAGCCAAAAGACACCTGGACAAACTGCAGTGTCACCTATTTACAGGAGTCTCACACCAGGGTCCGTCAAGCTCAGTTCTCATCCTTCTCTTGTCGTGTCTGTTTTCCTCCCACGCCGCTTTCGGCCTTGTGAAGATCTTCTTAACGGCTCAGGGTATGTCTTGTGAGTGGTTGCTATGGAGCTTGTTTGCGTTCTGCTGTAAGCTGCACACAGCTGTGATATTGATCCAATAGAACAATAACACACAACTTTTCTCTCTGTACTTCAGAGGTGCTTTATTAAAGGTGGAAGGGTCTCCTTCAGCACAAGAGAGCATTAGAAAGGAACAAAAACGAAAGGAGCCATAACTCCAGAGGAGAGGTGACGCATAAGACGAAATGGATGAAAGAAGGTGGAAATTGGACAGGGGGAAAGACAGGGAAATAGTGGTTATAAACTGTGGCATTATACCTGAGAATTTACGGTGCTCTTATGACCTCAAGGACGTTTAGCGGAAAATAGTAATGCAATGGCATTAACGTTTTGATTAATATCCATAAGCTGGTAATTATTTTCATAAAAAAAGAAAGAAAATTAATATTCTACATTATTTTGTGTGTAAATATATTTAAAATATATATTTTTTACGCACTTTATTTATCAAGGATTACTGAAAAAAATCACAAAAATTAAGCAGCACAACTATTTTTAACAATGAAAATAAGAAATGTTTCCTAAGCAGCAAATCAGCAATTAGAAGGAGCAATGGTAAAAAGGAAATAAATAAATATATCAGATGCAGTCTTAGTGAACGTAAGAGATTTACAGTGTTCACTAACAAGCCATTTTTTATGTGTTGTTTATTAATTGTTAGTAAGGTTGTTTTTCAGTTTAGGGACTGGGTAGGATTAGGCATACAGAATATGGTCATGCAGAATATTTGCTCTATAAAAAGTAATAAATAACCAATGTTAAATTTGCTAATAAGCAGCTAGTTAATAGTGAGTCCCTATATTAAAATTACCAGATAAATTAAAAAATAAATCAATGTAAATAAAATTGTTCAAGTGCCCTTTAAAGTGAGCAGGCCATTCTCATGTTCACTTTCAAAAATAATTCACCCAATGTGTGGCGTGACTGTAGCAGTCAAACTTTCAGTGGAATACAAGGAACTGTGGGAAAGTGATGAGACAAGTTTTGAGTGATCAAGGCGAGTGGTGGGGTGGAGCGATAGAGGCCGTGGAAACGGATCGCGGGCGCTGCCTCGCTGTTTATGGCGAGCTCATAGGTGGTGGTTTATTTGAACGTACAAACAAACACATGTACACAAACACAAACAAGCCTACACAGCCTCCCTTGGCTTTCTTCTCAGTCATTAGATGTCAGCGAACAGCCCTGGGGGAGACACTCACCTATTTCTATCAGCTCTCATTAGGAGCAGGGAGGACATGAAAGAGCAGCCGTTTCTTGCCACTGCTTCTTTATGACAGGAAGGAGGGACCCGACTCGAACTTCTCTGACAATACAGCACTGAAGGGGAGGAGAGGATATGTCCTCACTTTCATATTCTTTCATTCTTTCTTTCTACAGTGATAGCTTTCGGCTGTATGAGCTCCACAGTGGTGTATAATCTCCCTTGATTTACGGATGCTTGACTTTGAATGGAAATTGATGCCAAATAGGCTGTGTATTAGACACAAAGTTCTTTACTTTCCCAATCCAAAAAACAGAAACTAAGTGGTACTTGCTAAGGAAAATATCACTTTTACTACTGCTCAAATTTTGGGTTGGGAATTTGAGCACACTCAAATTTGTGCTTTGGACCTGAAAAATACCTCAAACCATGCAATGCGTGCTATTACACAAATACTGTTCACGAAAGATGGCCCTTCTGCTAAAAAAACAGGAAATAAAGTAAAAGCAGTAAACCCATCCATGTCCAAAACTGGCAAGTGGCTTTCAGTGTGGGAAACAAATAAATACAGAAACTGTAGTAAGTCTGAGACAGATGGGGTCGCACTCTACAAAGAGCACTTAAATAACTAGAACTGTCTCTTTCTGCATATAGACTCATGTTTGTTTGTGCAAGGTCAAAGACAATCAGCAGCCAGCAGCATTAATGATGCACAGACAAGCAAACACATATCCCTCGCCATCTATCAACACTTCAGTGCAAGACACAATTATTCCTTCTGATTTGTGAAAAGTATTGCAGAGAGTGAGAATGAGTGCAACTGTGAAGCAACAAAATATGGCCAGTGTTTCAGCTTCGGGTGCCAAGACCTACACAGAAACTGAGCAATTCAGTCACTGTGGGGAGGTTTTGTCCTGAACATAATAGAACACAGAGATACTGGCAATGCCCATAAAAACCGGCCCAGAGACAATTACTAGCAGGTCCGAGAGGGAACCTCTGGACTTTTTCCCATTTGTGAGATTGCAGTGCTACAGGTGAACACTCCACCATAATAAATCCCCCATAATCCCACAGAAGACTGATGTCAAAGCCAGAACAGGAATCAGGGCAAATCTGTTCTTTATTACTTTTCCAATACTTCAAGCCCCCTTAACCGAGAGTGGATCTCAAGTCAACACCATCCAATAGAACTCATCTTTACAAAAAGGGCCGGCATAAAACCACTTGCCCCGTTGTATTTTTTAACATGTGTAAAAACACAGAACAGGGTTGGATTCACAAAGGATTCATTTCGAAAACCCTCTAAACAATCGCATTACGGTTACAGGGATCACTGTAATCCTGGCACTACAAAATATAATAAAAAGATAGGAGGAGGAGAATTTGTCCTCATTAAACTAAATAGATAAATATATGGACAGGACTTAAATAATTAAAATTATACCTTCATACATCCACACCAGTAGGTGTCAGTGTAAAACCAAATAAACCGTACACTAAATTTTATAATCTAATGTGCCTTGAAGGATCGTGATGGCAAATCTATCACAGTGTCTCTTATTCAGTTTCCAAAATTGCAAGTAAATAATCAGCAGCAGCGCGATTTGTCTTAATATGACGATGATAAAAATAAACAATGCCCCACTAGAATGATGCAAATCGAAAAAGAAACATAAGGCTTTCCTAGACACCCAACATGTTTACTGCCTTTCCCAGAGAGAAAACATCTGGGAAACCCCTCTGTTTCTCTTCAAGCTTCCATCATCCTAGTGGGCAATTCCCAATTTCTTTCAGCCTTACCGTGCGGTGGATATTATGAAAAATGAATCTAAGCCGTATGGTAGGTAAACAGCGCAAGGAAACAAGATTTATCCATGCAGAAAATCCATTTTGCCTGGTTTCCAATAAACAGCAGCGCTATCAAATGAATAGGTCACAGTAGCCAGTCCCCATGTGTGGTTTCACCATGGTGAAAATTCAGCATAAGAGGTACTATAGATCGAGAACGCACAGACAAATGTAAATACACACACTGTAGAAAGAGACTGAAGGAAGGTCAGTCTCATCAGACTCTCAATGGACCTTGCTGTGCTTTCCGCCACTTACTGAAGTATAGTAATCTATGTGCAGTATAGAGGGGTTTGCATTCAACACTACAATAAAGAGCATAAAAATGGAACGAACTGTGGTTTATTCACTGTGCCACTGTAGTCTAGCACTTTTATTTAATCAAGGAATAACCCCAGCCCACGCTGAGACACAGCCACAGAAAGCAGGAAGAACCAAAACATTTGATTCCACCTCTTAGTTTCACATCTCCAAAACAAATTATTTTTCTCAGACATTTTCATTATTTTATTTTTTTTAAATATATTTATCTCGACTATTTGACAAACAAAAGCAGAACCTATGGCATCACCTCCAAGCCCAAACATATTCTGCAAAAATCTACAGTATCTCCCCTGGGACATACATATGCACAGGCTTGGATGGTGATAAAAAATGGGCAGGGGCACAACTAGGGCAACACTCCCATATCTCAAGCTTGCAAATCAAGGATGATGTGCAAAGCCTGTTTGTGTTGTCTTTTCCTACAATTTCCCTGCATGCTTGCTTTCTTTTCTGCCCCATCGTTGGTCTCAGAGGTCCTTGAAAAACTAGAGACCTGAGAAAACAAAGACAAGAGAAGCTGCCAAGCAAAGAAAGTGGAATACATAAATCTCAACCTGAAACTATGACACAAACAAACAAATTCCACGCATTTTCATTAATGTTTTCATAGAATATTAAACTTGCTATTGAGAAGTATAATCAAGTTAAGTAGAATTAGTTTCAACACATTTTTGTCTGGTCTGCTCAGCGATTACAAATGAGGGAATGGCCTTGCAACATGGGTGCAAACAGAACAAGCAGTGTAATGCAAATACTGTAAGACCAAAGGTTACTCTGGAGAATTTAAAAGAAATCATTACTGGCTAGGGAAGCAAGGATCTGTATTCTCAGGAGTAAATTGATTTTTTCTTATTTCAACAGAGTAGTAATGTCCAGCCAGATTCAGTTCAAACCCAGAAATGAGTGTTTTTTGCACGTTTGGTTCCATCCTCCCAACATTTGTTTTCTTCATTAAATGTCTGAAATAAGGTGTGCAGTGAACACAAGCTCAAGATATTGTCACATTTTATTCAACAACATCAGTAATACCACACTCATTTTGTTTTTAAGCTTCTTATAGGTAAACGGTGGTTGGTAGCAAACGGCTAAATGGAATAACAGGTTGTAATGGAATTACAAGTTATCGGGTGCTAAACATCACATGGAACAGATCACCTCATCTACTCACTAGTCCGCTTTTACAGCCTCATTGTATTTATACTTGCACCCTCACTAACTATTCCAACTCAAACTTTTCACCATTGGTTTTAAATTAAGACTTTTCAGAAGCTTAAGGCTGAAGCTGCAGTCTAACTAATTTAACTTTTGTGTAGTTCATTTATAGCCAAACTTCTTGAAAAAAAGAAAAATAGAAGAAGAAAATTCCTTAATTTAGATAGGACAGTCTTATAACAGGAAGAGAAGTGGGAGTGAGGGGGGTGGGATCAGGAAGCTGGAATCCGAACTCGGACGGCTGTAGCACAATAGTGCTATATATTAACATACTACCCACAAGACTATCAGACTGACAACTTTTGCTTTTTACCTAATTTTGTAATTCATAAAAGCAGTGATCATTTGTGAATGTTACCTTGATGGAGAAACGTCTATGTACAATAAAATGAGTTCTGCAATGCTCCAAGCTCCTTTCGATTGCTTCCTGAAGGAACCAAGGTGATGCTAAAGGTGTGTTCATGCCATATCGCAATTACCGCAATTACGAGACAGCGACTTGTAAAAAGCTTATACTTCTCTGTACTTGTAAAAATACAACTTGTGAACTTGGAAGTTTCTGTGGCCCTGATTAGACTAGTGTTTTGTTTTAAAATGGCTTTTTTATTTACAGCTTTTCAGATTCGATCTCTGTCTACACTACACAAGCTAAAACGCATGTCAAGTGACCATGGAGTCGTTGAATGGGGAATTTACCTCTACATGTCTATGGGTACAGCAATGAGCGTGTTGTTATTGTTTACACGGTGATCAAGGATACGCATGTGGGCAGCCATGCCATTGTTACTAAAAGTCTACATTTTGGTCTATTTACACTGAAACGCAACACTGGTGTTTGCAGCGTTTTCAAAAGTCTACGTTTTTGAGGGCCGAAAATGCCAAAGTAGTATTAACGATATAACCGAATAGCTGTAGCAAAAGTTATTGAAAATTAGAGCTAGGGCTTGTTCCATGTAACTGCTGTACCTCAACAGGAACGAGAGAACTATGGTGGCACTTTCAAATAAAGCTATTACTGCTCCTTAAAGGGTAAAAATAAATACTTTTACAGTATAGATATTATAATGTACTATAATATAAAAACATATGTAAGAGTTTATTATTATTATGTTGTTGTTTGTTTAGGTTATCAATAACACGTTTATCCCTGTCATTAATAATAATAATAATAATAATAAAAATAAAAAGCAAACAAACAGTAAGTAATTATTTTTACCTGACATGCTTTCTGTGTTCTGCAACATTTAACAGTAGCATTTAAATGTAATGTACAAATTTTTCACGCGGGCTCGTTTTTTTGACTGTCACTATAGAAAATATATGATTTCCAGTCAGAAGATGCGAACAGCACCAAGTTGAACATCAGGTGTTGTCACCTTGGAATTACGATAATTACAGGATTGTGTGAACGCAGCTTAATTTCTTGGTTATGCATAATTTTTCTGCTAGTTCATCAGAATTTTTGGAATCAGAGCGAAATAAAATTGAAAACCAGAGAATTTAAAAGTCTTTAAACCATCAGGTAGCACTGTCACACTTATGACCAAAACTTATGTCCAAAATATAATTGACTAAGGCCATGGTGGCAATGCACATTATTAGGACTAAGTGAATGTCAAAGAACATTTAAAACGGAAGGTCTTACCTTTCCAATTAACCTGGGGAATGGGGCTCGTTGGTTCTCTGGGACAAACATGGGGGGCACCAGCAGGGATCTTTTGGATCGGTATGGCATCATGTCTGATAGACCGAGGATCTCCTAAACCAAGACAAAAAAAAAGTGTTGAGGTATTTGCTACTTTATATTAACACCACATATAACATATTCAGAGGTCATTTGACATTTAGCTGACCGTTTTATCCAAAGGGACTTCCAGTACACTTATTACAGGAACATCCATTGGGTTAAGTGTTTTGCTTGAGGGGACAATGGTGATGGATCATAAATCACCCCTAGGAGGGTTTTAACCTATAACCTTTTAGTTGCCATTCTAGTTCTTTAACCACTATGCTATTATACACCACATTAGTCCCATAATGTTATGAATACTTCATAAAATCAATGTAAATCCCTTCATGAAGGACACTACCAACTCTTACACCGGACACATCCATTTAATGTTATTTGAATTGATAGAAAAACAGCCACAATACATCCTATTAGATAGAGTAGGGTTACAGAACTATACAGACACCTAATGGTGCTAATATAAATCTCTGGCGAGCACATCGATACAAACAAGCCATGTTTCGCTCTTACCAGCAATTAACTGCAGTTCTGTGGTTTGCCATTGCTTCCCTTATTTAGATAGAAGCCTAATTGAAAGCCATGTCTTATTTCAGAAATGTAAACTAAGCAAATGTTGTTGCAAGCTTTTCTTCTGCAGCTCTTAAATTAACTTGAGTGGAGACTGAGCCTTCAAGAGAAAAAAGTGACATTAAAAAGAGCCATTATACTGTATATGATGGGTATACATTATACTGATGGGGTTTATTTTGCGATAATGACCACCTGACTGTATACTATCTGGGTTATTATGCTGCCACACACAAAATAAGTGAATACATTAAAATGAAATATTAATTTTTATTCAAATAATTTGATCAAACAGGAAAAAAGAGACATTAACGCTGTCTCCTACATTGGTTGCCATGGGTAATGGTCAATTATACAGTTAAGCAGTCATTATGGAACCATATTTGACCACAGGATGTCACAAGTGACCAATCAGAATGAAGTATTCCAAATAAAAAGATGCAAAACAGGCAATTCAAGCCTCAGATCTCTTCCCACCTAAGGTGTATGAATTTAGCAAATTTAATAACCAAGCTAATCAGCGTCTCTCATGTTACCCTCTCTGATCCATTTTTTTTTCCTCACCATTTTGTTCTATTCTCTTTTCTTTGTCAACACTGTTGCAGTTAGAGCCCTGAAGGGCAATTAGATGGCAGAACAAATTATATTTGTCACTCAGCATTGACAGCAGGGTGAAACGGAATTTATTAGCATGGTGGCAACGACCCGTGCAAGATCCCGCTGGCCCTAGACGGCCATGTGGCCCGAGTAAATGGCCCTGTAATGTCGTTTGATGACCTGGCTCAAAATGCTTTCTGCAAACCGA
The DNA here is from genome assembly GCA_032357475.1 of Enteromius thamalakanensis. Taxonomy (NCBI): domain Eukaryota; kingdom Metazoa; phylum Chordata; class Actinopteri; order Cypriniformes; family Cyprinidae; genus Enteromius; species Enteromius thamalakanensis. The sequence continues at coordinate 19,421,907 of JAUCMT010000039.1, read as the reverse complement.
TAGGTCAAGGCTTAGCTAATTAGCATGCTCAAGCTTGGCCCTTCTGGTGGATCCTGAAACTGCATCATCCAGAAATGCCTCTTCCACAATTCTTTGCTTATTATATTTCCAGGATTTTCAGGAAGGTTCAGCAAACCTCTGTAACACTAAGGTGGGAAAAAAAAATTATACTATACAGTATTATACTACTTTATATACTATAAATTATAAATCAAAAGCAATGCTGTATAAGTCTAAAAAAACAATTCTTGTGGGTTGTATCTTGAATATAAGTTCACTTTGTCTTTTAAATTATGTATTTTCCTTTGCTAAGTCAATAATTTTAAATGTCAACTTGTTTATAATAAAGGGTAAACTGTATTTGTATTAAGATACATTTTCTGAAAACAGGTTTTAATATTTTATGCAATGCTGCTTCTTATGTAAACGTATCATTTTTGAAGCACATTTAGACTTTTTTGCCGTGTAGGAAAGTTTTGTGCTAGTCAAGCAACTGTCACTGAGATGAATGTGAATGCTAATGGATATCTTTCCCAAACCATTACAGACCACCTTGTTCTCAACAAACCAGTCATTTCAAAGCTTTGGTATCTCAAAAATAAAATGCAATTTAAGCTAATTGTACAGTAGTGAAATATAAATGGCCAAATGCAAAGAGAAAATTAAAGTACATTAGGAAATTACATTATAACCTAAATGGCCCATCTTGATCTGCCTGGACAGAAGATTCCATTTGTGAAATGGATTCATCACACCACCATATCTGGGGACAGCCTGAGCTATTAATGTCTCCAGTACTTTTCAGCCTGATATCAAGATTGATGGGGGATGTTTTTCAGCATAATTCCCTGCAAAACTGAAAAATTCATCATAAATCCCCTCGGATCGGTCTTAATAATTTTTCATATTTTTTTTAAATCTGTTTTTAAAATGAATTATTAAAAGCTCCTGTTGTTTTGATGTCATTAGCAGATACACACCACTGTTTCTCTCCAAAATATTCCTTTATTGAGGGAATTACTTTCACCGTCCTGCTGTCATGAGCAAAAGAATGCCATTAAACACAGATGAATTTTATTATCAAAGCAACTGCGGCATTAATAGCCTTGAAATGCTTTATAGTAAACAGAGGGGGAAAATATTCTGATATCTCTATTTGTTCAGCAAGGCTTTAGAAACCTTTTTTTATGCTTCACATAAGCAGCCGTTCAGCTGACTTGAAGCTGAGGACACGGCGACAGCATGCCGCCACACAGATCCCAGCATGCATCTGAACTCATTACAACAGTGAACCTATCTGAGCTGCATTACAAGGAGGAGGAGGGAGAAAAAGAATGTCACCACGTACCAACTGGAAAACAGCAGCTACAGTGACTACATAGTTTGTCAAGGTTGGAAAAGCACCACTAAGAAGGGACTTTTTGTCAATCCAGTCGTTTTTATGCTTCTATTTCCATCTATTTCTATTTCTGTTTGCTTATCTCTTTTGCTCCTGTTCTCCAAATTCCAACCCACTAAGCCTGCACTCCACAGACTACACAGACACAGCTATTTATTGTGTCCTACTCGTGTGTCGTTTTTTGTTGGGCGGGAAACTGTTGGGGTGCGGTCACAAACTTTCCATTTGCATCCGAAGCACAGCGCGTACTGTCCTTGTTGGATGTCTTTGGTCAGGCGTAGCTGCGGTGGAGTGATGGGGGAATGTGAGAGGCTGGATTCAGAGCTGCTGGAGCCCAAAGGCTGTCAGGATGACAGAGTATACAAAGGTTGAATAGAACGGTAGGAATAAAGTCATTTGTTTGAATTGCTCTGACATCATTCATGGCCACGTAACACAGCACATCATCATAACCTGGCTGTATTTGATGCTCAAAGATGGTGCAAGCGAGAGGTGGACAAGTACAAGAGTCGTTGTTTTTTTATGTACATAAGTAAAAAAAGTACTGATAGATTTATTTTGCAATTTTATATATAGGCTACTTAATGTTATATAGCACATACTGTATGTTTTATAATCTTACTGCTCAAAATGCCTTTTAGAGACAAGCATGATGTTCACTATGAAGCTTACACTTGTACCCGAGAGAAAACAGATTTGAGCATCTAATTTTCACCTGTAAGAAAAAAGTGCTTTGAAGCTTAGGCTATTGTTTTGCAGAACATCACAGAATGTTATATAAGACATGATAAAAAGTTGGGAAAAGTCTTTTAAGGAAAATATTATATTTTCTTTAGTTTTTCTTCTCAAACCTTGTCTGTGTTGTAAACACTCTTGGCCAAATGCCCCCAGAGGACATTACTTGCCACTTTAATAATTACTGTAGTTACCTGAACATCACATCTTTTATTTTCCCCCTCAGATGTAATATATCAAAAATATTTGGACATTATCTTTATCATTATCTTGTTAGCTAAACAATTAGCATCAGATAACAATATTTAGACCTACATATTTCCAGTATGGCTATGAATAAACATTCTTATCTGTCTACTCGGCTAGTTGATCTAAACAAGATAAAAATGTACACCGTTGATAAAAAAATATAAAAACAGACATAGGGTTAAATGCGTAGCAACTGCTAGCGTTACAGCAGCAGGGAATGTAGACGTTTTTTGACTTCGAGACACTTATGTTGATGTGTCTGCATTCATTTCACTGGGCTTAAATAGATCACCCTTCACTGCAACTGATTTTAAAGTTCATTAAAAATAATCAGTTTGTTAAAGAATCGCTCGTCTAGATCTCGGAGCACTTGATATATGAGTAACGTTTTGTCATATGTTTTATGAAATGTAGTGAAGTAAAAATTATATCTTAAATTAAATATTATGCTTAGGAATGTAGTAAAGCAAAAGTTGAGTTCAGTTGTAATATTTAAAATGTCATGGCCTTAAATGGAAAGTTGTAAATATGTAATTTTGGGGTCTCTTAAATGGTGTTAATTATAATATTAAAGTGCCGACTTGTTGGTCTTGTCGCATTGTTCTGAATGAAAATGCAAATTCATTATTTGCCAATAGGTGCACTTTTAAAGAAGTAAAAACTCATAATCATACCTGAATCACTTTAATTCAGGTATGATTATAATAATTGCTTTATAGATGATGTGTCCTTCAGCCGCTGTACTGAAACTTATAACATGTCAGAACAGCATCACATCAGTCCCTTCACCTTGGCTGAGAGCACATTTCCATGAGAAAGTAACCAATATGTCCTCCCAACATAAGAGTTTATGTTATTCTCATCCACTACATAAGGGGCATAAGTGACAGAGTGACGGGTATTACGGTGAAGATGAAACATTTCCGTCAACTCATTGACTCGCCACAGTGAGCGATGGAGAGAAAGAGAGAGACTGATGGAACTTTAAGAACCTTCTCTGTAGGAAAAATGAAGGTCTGCGGTGAGGTTATTGATGAACTCCTTTGCCACTCTTCCACGCTGCATTCTCAAGGACAGAAAAACGCGAGAACACAGCGCAAGGTCTGTTGTATGCGTTCACTACAGTATATGCTTTCCCTCTGCCAATGATGAACACTGTTGGCTAGAGTGTGCTGACATGCTGAAAAGAAGATAGTCATGAATCTTTAATGTTTCCTGTTCATAAATTGCAGAGGTACAATCATCCCTGCTTCGGCTTTCTCCGCTCTGTGAGCTAGTTTGAGCTCTCATTAATAACTGAAACAGGGCGGCTTAAAGATTAGTGGCGTACGAATTCCCGGCCTTAGAGTACATTGCACCGCTGAGCTGCATTGAGGATTACGTTTTTTGAAATTCTTCCCACCATTTAGAAAATAAATTATGTGCGTTAAGCAGTTTTAATATGTTTTAGCTTATTTTCAATCCCTGCAATCATCTGACGGCTCATGGTTAGCTCCTTGCGTGGAACTGAACCAGGGAAATTTTCAGTTAACAGCTCTGAGCCACCACAACTGCCTTTTGAAAACGATGGTCAAAACTGCAATGCAAGCAACTTTGACATCACAAAATGAGCTGCTGGCTTATGGGGAACAAAGTTCGAGTCTGACCTGGGTCATGTTCTAATCTAGTTTCCCTCTCTCACTTGTACTTCCTTGTCTGCACTTGACTGCAAATAAAATATATACTAGACTTACAATTAAAAATCTATGAAACAAATAATATTAATTGATGGTTTAAACATTGCCGATAAAAGAGAGAGAATAAATAATGTTTATATAAACTAAAAATAATAATGTTTAAAAATATGTGTAGAAGACACTTGTGACATTTAAAGTAAAACATATGTGAATGCAAGACGGCAGGCAGGATTTTTGCAACAGTATTTTTTAACCCATCTCAAAGGTTTCCATGATTGTCCTCAGAACAGTAAAAACCTGTAAAAGACAAACTAGCTACATTGTCTCATTAAAGAGAGAGCTGACAGAAGACATGGAAAGTGTTTCTCAACCCCAGTGTTGTTTTGAGTTTCAAGGCAAATTATTGTAATAATGGCTATTTTGGTAACATTAATACTGCTGCTAATGGTGTGGTGTTAAAAAAGGGCACTTGAATCTTAATGGGTGAGCCATGAGAGTTCTCAAGAGAAAACCTGGTTTATAATACCTGAAAAAACCATCTCTTAGCATTCCCAATCATCTCGAAGGCACTTGTTTGGCTGCTGTGTGTTCCCTAAAATGTAGATGGCATTCAATTCCGGCCAAACATTTTTAATGCAATCACCTAATGCTAATGTGAATAATAATTTTGAAGCCACAGGAAAATTATGACCTTAGATACTAAGAATACTTATTTGTTTGAGTGCACTACAAGAACATAATCAAAAGCTTTCACTATATATACATAAACATACATATATGTTGGTATCACATGGATAGTGTTAAGACTAGGGCCTTAACTAGGTGACCACTGTAGTCTTTAAAGTACCACAGTTCCCCCAGTCTTACAGAGTCAACTTGCAAAGTTAAAAACTGTGCACAAAAGCTAAAATGTGATCAAAACCCTCGATTTGCTTTTCCTTAGTCATCAAACCTCATTAATAATTAGGACTTAGGGTTGTCAGAGGCACCGCGTCCTTGTCAATTCTGCCATTCTGCTGTTGACTGCCCTACTGGGACGTATCATTACTCATTTCTGACTTCTCATTTATCCAGATGGAGAGTGGACTCACAGGTTCCAGACAGAAACCTCTGGGTTTGCATTGCAGATTCTCTGCCTGTAGTGATTCATCCCAAAAGACCAGTGTAACCCCAAACTTTCATACCAACCGCTAAACGTCTATAAAACGATCAAACCGGATTAAAGCTATAACCTTAGAATGGCTACAGATTTTTTTATTTTTCAGCAGGGTAAGCAACTTAAACACTTTCTATGAAACAACGACATAACATTATACCACCGGCCAAGGCTGAAAACACCAGAAAGGCCAATAAACAAGTAAAGGCAATAAACCAGACATATTTCCAACCTGTAACTTTCTGACCCGGTCATCCTCTTATTTAGAATAAATGAAAAAGGACTGTGAAAGAAAGAACCCAGTATATTTATTCTTGTTTTTCAACAGATTGAAAAGGATGAAATGTCAAGGTCTTGCTGCATTTTTCCCCTCTGCTCTATTTGGTGGTTCCACAAGGAAAGAGTCCCATTCACACATATAAATGCTAGAGAGAAAAACAAATCATGAAATTAATTTCCATATTGATCCGCTATAAAATACTGAATTGTACTCTGAATTCTCACTTTTCTCATAAGGCCTTTTCTTCAGGCTTGCTGTGCTTGTATGGCGGTTAGAATTACATCACGCCAGCCTCTGGGGAAGACGGAAGCCTTTTCCATTTCCACTCGCACTTATCAATAATCAAAATCCAATAAAATGGGCATTAAGTCAAATATGGCATCAGTAAGAAGCGCTTCCCTTCGGCATTCACTAGTTGATGCGAGGTTTTCTGCTGGGAACAAACCAGTGGGTTGGGGCGAGCTTTATTTTTGAAGGCTTAGTCTGACTGTGATTACAGGATGCATGATCCATAATGACCCTGCTTCCAGGCTCTCGCTTCAGCCTCTTCACACGCTGCTGTTCCTCCCTCACATAGCAATCACTTCACTCATGCTATATATCTCATCTGAGAGTATAATTCATAGTTTATCGTCTCGAAGAGATGGGAGCTAGTTGCTTTTCATTCACTAAGGCACTACATGTAATATAATACAGCTACAGTATTAATGACCTAAATGTTCATATGAGAATTCTAGATTGCATGCGTGTATTGTGCTGCATGTGTTCTTGCAGGAATAAATGAATGAAGGAATGAAATAAAAAAAATACAAAATGTTTTCTCTCTCACACCATGTCCTACACACGACATGACGTCGCAACATCAAATAAAAGGTATCTTTCCATGTTAATCAGAGTTTTAATCCTAAATAGCCACGACAGCAACAGGTGAAATTTTTTAATTAGAAACGGTTTCGATTTCCGCGATGCCGCGGCTGGAATAACAGCATACAAACTACACAACAATAAATAATCTCAGGCGATTATGTGCTTTATTGAAAGTTAAATGTGTCTAATATTAGTTTAAATATCGTATTGTGTTACCTTATAGCGATTCTGAAAGCAACAAAAGACAGTTAACCTCAGATCTTGAAATAAATTCAAGCAAAGATGGCCGCTAAAATTTTGAACTCACTGCAAAACAGTGTATTCCATAACAGAGATGTTATCAGTCACTCAATATGTACATTTAATGATGTTAAAAAGCTTTAATATATATGAATTACATTATAAACGTATCCATTTGTTGTGCTTCAAGAGAGAGCCTTTCCATGCATGCTTCTGGTTGGCTGTGATATTTGATTGACTATGTAGCATCGCGGTGACACTGGAATCTTGTCGTGTCACGTATAGTTAGGACACAGTGTCAGGGATGTTCGAAAGCTTGTCCTGAAGTCCTGAAGTTTTTTACACTCTCTTACACTCACCAAAGCTGTATTTATTTGACCAAAAATATTGTAAAAATAAAAAAAATATTTAAAAATGTAAATAACTGTTTTCTTTAATAGTTTAAAATAGAATTTTCATCACTCGTTCCACCAGTCTTCAGTGTCACATGATCCTTCAGAAATGAAACTAATAAGCAGATTATTTCAAGAAATATTTTTTATGGTGCTGCATAATATTGTATGGAAACGGTGATACTCTTTACAGGTTTGTCTGATGAACAGAAACGTGAATTGGAAGTTAAAAGGAGCTAGCCTGGGCCCTCCCATTCTTCCTGTGATGCTACATTCAATTTCGGGAAAAAAAGTGGGAACCATTGAGAAACGAGCTCCCCCACCCCCGGCACGACTGAGGCGGGTTTAGTGCGATGACGCAGCAGTTCTGCGATGCTAAACTCTTCGAATATAATCACTGAATGACTATAAATACCAGCTACTCTCATAATAATCTGGCAAAACTGGCAGAAATCGTTTGACGACATTTTCCTACTGCTTTAATGAAGCTAGCTACAATTGGTTACTGAGGCTTAAGGTTCCGTCGCTAAACATATGTCATCAGAATGAGTGGTCTTATTGGTTGTAGATTCGTCCAGTAGTATACAGAGGGGCATCTGATGAACGCAGGTTAAGGTAGTAAGGTAGCTTGGCCAGACTAAGCTTCTATGAGCTTTATAGTCGCGGAAGCCAGGCTAAAAAAGAGCAGTTATTTGAAAGAAATCTTTTGACACAAATTTATCAATTTCTTTCAAAGAAAATCTAACTGACCCCATAATTCTAATTGGTGTTTAGCCTATATTGAATTTCAATTATATCCCTATTAACCAAGAAAACCTTTCAACTCAAGAGAATTCAAGTTATCATTTTAAATTCACGTTATAATATATTGTGCATGGTGTAGATCTACTAATTTAATGTTCATTTCATTCCATCAGTTATTGCCGTAATTGGTCAGATTGACAATTCATTCTAATTACTTGATTTAAATGAAGCATGTAGCATAATCAGACAACACGCTGTGTTTTTTTATGGTTAGGAAGAAAATTCCCCTTTATGAAAATAAAAAGCCCCAGGGGGGTAAATTTTTCCCCCTAAATAAAAAAAAGGTTCATTTCTGGCACTGAACTGAATACGTGGCTGTGTCTTCAACGATGCCATGACAGGACATGATGGGTAATTTCTAGTCTGAGCTGGAGTCTGTCAATACGATGGCAGTAAAGACACACTGACTGACACATACGTCCAGTTCTGAAAGAACAGATTCATGGGTGTCCAGACAGATGATGTCTCCAGCATATTAGACCATTTAAATTCACAAGATTGAAGACTTCAGGCCATTTAACAAATTCACACACACACATACAAACACACAAAATCAACTCACAGAGAAAGGCTTACCCTGAGTGTCTGAGGAGATCTAGATGGTGCTCCTATAATGGTCACCTGTGCCATGTCATCAATATGAACGTTGACACCGTGGATAAACATGACATCTCCGCTGTCGATCACGTTTCTTCTGGGAACCAGATTCAGGTTCTCATTTATTACAAAGTCAGGGTTCGATACTTCAAACTCCACACCTTCATTTCCAGCGCAGTCATTGAAAACCACTGCAGAGAATGCAAGAGAAAGAAAAAGAATAAAACATCAGCTTAGGAAAAATAGAATCTATCTGACGCTTGAAGCCAAGTCAATACATATCACTTATTATACAGGAATCTTAACTGATAGGATTAACCATAGTTAGCATTGTTAGGAGGAGTGCATTCATTCAAAAGTCTTCTAGTAAGGCTTTCAATGTAAGAAAACTGTCAAGAAAGGGCCCTTTTAACTTGATATATCTCTTACGGTTGATGAAAAATGGACTTGGTCACAAAAAATGTCCCTGAAAAGATGACTATGCCTGACGAAGCCATCTCAGCACTCATTCATCCATGAGCTAAAAGCAGGTAAAAAATAAAATATGGCCCATTCATCAAAGGTTATTAACATGAAATAGAGAACTTTAACCCTCAGTAATATCGACCCCACTTTCATCTTCACCCATCAGGTCTGACCGTGGAAGATACGGCCACACGGAGCCAGTTTATCCCCTCTGATCGTGTCCGTCTCAATCTTATCTCGACACCCCATACCTCGCTTTCACTCTTTGCGTCCTCTGTGACATATTCCTCCTCTCATTTCCCTTCCCCATCCCTCTTTCGCTCATCCATAACTCTTCTTTTCCTGTCCGTTTACCATCGTCTTTGACACTATAAGTTATGTTCTTGTAACACAAGGTGACCTGGGGGGAATAGATGTGAATCGGGCAGCATGACCAAAATAAATATATTTAGTCAAAAATGCAGTAAGTTCCAGTATCGTTGTAAAATATTATTACAATTAAAAATAATTTTCTATTCTAACCTATTTTATCAGTCTTTAGTATTACATAACCCTTCAGAAAACATTCTGCGTGTAATATGCCCATTTATTGCACATTGACATTTCTTATTATCGGTGTTGAAAACAGCTGCGCTTCTTAATATTTTCTATTATACATTTTCAGGATAATACAGATAAATACAAAGTTCAAAAGAACAACACTTGTTTAAAATAAAAGTAAAAATAAGAACAAATCCCAAACTTTTAAGCAGTAGTTAAACATTACTATTACAGTAACTATATCATTATATCGGAATAATAATGCTTCTACAGTCACACTGTCTCTAAACTGGACTCCCAGCATGCTGCGACATGCAAGAAAGAAACCATTCCAATTATGGATACATTTTACAGTACATACGCTGCAGTATAAAAAGCATAGCAGGATCTGTACAGGGTGACACATTCTACAGCCTTACAAAGGCTACACATGCATACACGTAAAGGCACACACATTAAAACCCTCCAGAGGTTCAGCCTTTGAACCTTCAATGTTTTTTTGAAAATTCTATTACATCCATAAAAGCTTAAGTGAGAACTGTAACCAGCTATATCCACATTTAAATATGCCATTTAAATGCATTCACTGAAGATTTCATTTGAGTAAGTGAGCTGGAACAGTGCCAGTAACATTATTTTGCGGTCGCCCAGAAATCGCATTTCCGTTCAAAACGACTAATGTAGCAACACCGGCTGCAAAACCAGAGGTGTTTAGCATGACACGTCAATAACGAATGCCTCTGTGACCAATTACCTTAATTGCTTAGCAGCTTTGATATACGTTGCACACTGCAGGATGCAAAAAACTTCGAACAACTCACACCTGTGCATGAGCTACACTCACAATTGCTTTTTTTCCTGTGCATAACTGCTTCCTTTGTGAGCCACGCTGGTTGTTCGGATACAAAAATACATTATGTATTACTGTGGCAAGCAGGTGTAGGTGCAAGATGAAGATATTGTCTTGTTCTCGCACTTAAACTTTCACCACCATGCATACATAGCATCCTGAAGCAAGGACTGTGGTGATGCTAACAGCGTTAGCACGGTATGACCACAGAGCGTCTCACATATCTGTTCAGCTAATTGAATTGAGCCGGAATCAGTAACGTGGCGCCCTATCGATAACCTCCACGAACACAGGTGATGAAACTGCAGGTAATTGAATGAACAGTCATTTAATTGTCTGCGGAAGCACCTGTTTCCTTTTAAGGGGATCATTCAGTGGAGATTTTGATGCCTATCAAGCAAATGCACTTTTTTTGCATGATTTTTTTTTTATACTGTAAGCGATCTGGACACCCACAGATATAAGAACAAGAACGTAACTTTAAGTTTCAAGTAGGCACTTCAACTGCAGACCAAAACAGACTGCAAACCATGTGTAGGTTTATGTGGGGGAGGTTCTTTCCAGGAAGCAGGCGGCATGGCAGGAAATTATGCATTATGCGTTTTCTCAAAAATATATCTGTGGTGGGAGAGGAATACAGGCAATTATTACATTTAAGGTATTCCAGGACAGAATTATTCAAAGAAAAATCATGACATAATATACGTTAACTATGCAATGAATGCCATTAATTAAAATAAATGCAAAATGGTTTTAAATTGACCCTCTCATAATGTCTAAAGAAATGAATGGATAGTACTGTATATGCAACTATATGCATTATATTAAGAATGTTTAAGTAGTAAGATGTTAATAAAGAAGTAAGATCGAAATATTTGTATATTATATATAATGCTGTTAAATATATAAACCTGGAGAAATTAATTTTTCTATTTAATTTACTTTCTTAGTGATTTTCACAGTAACTATTGCTCATCTTGAGAGAGATAGAGCAGTTTGCGTTCAAACTAATAAATTAAATTGTATATATATACACACAAATGCACCCAGTTTTACCATAGCGGCCAGGTTTATGACCAGGAGTTTGCTGAAAATCCATTGAAGAGTCACATTAAAGAGCCCTGAGACACATTGAGGACCATGTGGTGTAGTCAAACAGAGCCCTCTTCTACAGGTCCTGTACTGTATGTGACTGAAAGACACAGAATCACCAGGGGAAACAGGAAGATCATTCTGGATTCTTTTCTTTCTGTCTTTCCCTTACAGTTACCGATAATCATCAACAGCAGCAGCTCTCTTCAGCTGCTGTGAGCACTACAGTCAGAGTCAATCTCTCACACTCTGAATGTGATGTGGGCTTGGGTTAAGACACTGGGAGAGTTAGACTGAGGATCTTAATGAGCTCCCGTGTTCATGTCTCTCTCCGGGCTCCGGGGACGGCAGCGGAGCAGGGCAGTGTGTGCCGCTGTTGTGTGCAGAGATCTGCTCCTCCACCTCGGCTGTAATGAGTTCAGTCTGTCTGTCAAACTACCCACCTATCAGTGTTGCGGTTATAATCAACAGCACAATTGTAGAGCTCAAAGGAACACATGTGTGCTCTAATTATACTCTCAGCTCTGTTGTTTCCTAGCCTTTCAACATGTTCATGCAAGGTTTTTGTAGTTGGTTTATTCTCTAAATGTCCACCTTTCAACAATTGCTTATCTCAAGCTCGCTTTTTGTCCTCCTCTCTCATCTAGATCTGCTTCTCGCCCCCGTATTTCTCAACATCTCACAAGGCCTTTGTCAAATTGTGTTCTGTGATTGCTGGTGTAACAATAGTCATCCATCTTTGGTCAGACAGTTAAAAGTGGGATCTGGGAAAATAAACTGATACTTGCTGGCAGCAGGTTAAAATGAGCGTATATCATAGGCGAGTGTCATTTTTGTTGCCTCAGCCATAAATATTTCGAACTGACCATAAAACACTATTTCATATCAGTTTTATTAAAACTGCACATGACAAGTACAGTATAGAGCTGTTTTCCCCCATATATATTTACAGTCATTGTGTAACACATTATTTTAAAAAAGCTACTAGAAATTCAATTAAATAAATAAATGGGTAGTTGATCTATGGAAAAATGTACACGTAACCACATTGAGTACAAAATGTTCAACAAACTACACTTCCCATAATTCACTTTGGCAGCCCAAGAATGATCAAATACAGCAATTACACACCTAATGTTCATCCTTTGCTCTTCATTACCATGCATTAGAGCTAAAACGCCTTTGCCGGGAATGGAAAACATTAAAAAGAACTACAGAACAGTCCAGAAAACATTAGAGCACACATCATGTACGGTTTCCAAATATGAAAGTTTAGAACTTCTCAGATAAACGCAACATTTTGCACAGGGCAAGAATGACAGTAGTTTTGTTATCGGGTCCTTTGTTTATATTAAAAATGTTTTTAACTGTAATACGTCAATGGAGTGGGAAAAAAAAAAACAGAACAAATATGACAAGCCATCACCTCTCCATCTCCCGCTGTTTGCTTTCACCTCGGCTCTGTTTGTTAGGTGCAAGCAGGGTAACTGGTTAGTGCAGTGTCTACCGAAATCAATACAAATCAAATCCACTGAAGTTTTCTCTTGAGCACTTAACCTTTTCAACTCGGCCGTTAGTTCTTTTATCTTTTTCAACACAAAAGCTTTCAGGGCCATTTTGAACACAGATGCCTCCACCAACACACACATATTTGCACACATTCCTGCTTGCCGGCATAATTGAGGACGGTCAGGAAAACATCCATTTGTGCTTAACAAACAGCAAAGTCAAAGGATTACTCTTCGCGGAAAACCGAATGAAGCAAAGACAAATCTCTCAAGCGCCACATATCTGCTCATTTCCCTTTCCATTACACCATTTTAGATTGCTTTCAATGAGAAGGGGAAGCTCTTTATAGTGTGCCAGTGGCAAAGCAAACAGTGTCAGGCGTTTCAAAGGCAGCGCGGTGAGTGTTTGATGGTATTGTGCGTTTGTTGCAGTAAAGGACAGGAGTGTTTTGGAGAGGGTATAGCTATGGACAGCTTTGATGTTGGCTGTCAATAGCAGACCCCTCTCATCTTAAAAGGAGTGTTTTTGAGCTCAAATTGCATCGTGCTACGAGGATTAGCTTGCGGGAGTTGTGCGGTGAGCCTCGGTGGATTTCAAGTACACACATGGGAACCTGCTTATACACAAGCGAGCATTTTATCACTGATATGCACATTACATAACTATAAAGCCCAGATCTGATAATTGCTAGCAACATTTCATTCACTTATTAAAGCGGTGTAAATAACTGAGCGAGAAACCTCAACAGAATGCAACAGTAGATTCCAATATAAAAAATCTCATTAATTTTCTTCACAGCGTAATTGATTTTTAACAATAACTTATAAACCTTTTCATAAAGACCTATCATGAGCTTTGAGCTTTATAAGCAATAGTTTATGCTTGTAGAAGGCACAATTTGATATGATTTCCTACACTCAATGAAGATTCTCTTTTTGGCATCCTTTAACATCCGTGGAATCCTTTCATTGCACAAAAGATTACTTTTAGCGGGTAAAACATTTCTTTAGATTATAATGTTGATTATGCAAAGAAAAAGGTTCTTTGGGGAACCTAAAACAGAGGTTGTCTTTAGCTTTTTTTTTTCTCTCTCTTTTACATTTTTTTGTATTTCAGATTTCTCTGCAAATTCATCTTTGTTTAGTAGTAACATGTTTCATCAATACATTTCATAGCTGGCTATTTTGTTTCAGGTCTTTATTTAGAAATTCAAAGAAAATAAATGGTAAAATGCTTCCAAACCTCCACACATCATCTAAAGTAAACTAAAAGTGAAACTTGAAAGTTTTTTCAATTAAAATCCTTCAGGGTGACTAAAGGGTGGAATACAGTACAACTGTTGCTCATATTTCTGGCATGATTTACAGTCTGGATAATTAAACTGTTGCCTGAAATCAGAGCCTGTCTGCAGATGTGTTGTCAGATTTCATAATAAATAATAAACTTTCTTTTTTTATTTCAGACTATGATTTCATCTGATCAGAGGATATCAAAATGTTTGATCTGATTTTAGAACACTCCTAGGTGTGTTTGTGCATAAGTTTGTTGTGTTCTGAATGATGTGAAAGTCTGGAAGCGTGTGATCATCATCAGTACTGTGTTTTTCCTTTGTATCTTATTAATTTGGCAAGTGTATGATACCTAGTGTTCTAAAATGTGTTCAGATGTTGTGTGCCCTGTATGCAGAACCTGATTTTGCTGAGTTAGGCGTGTCCCTGGGTCAACATCTGTGTTGACCCTGGAACAACATTGTGATTAGCCAATCAGATTTGAAGAACCAGTTTACAGTTTTTGTGTAGTTTAGGCTTACAATCAGTGTTTGGTGCTTGTACATGTGACAGTCATCTATCATTTCCTATGATTTTAGGCATTACTCATGGGTAGGGTTAGGTTTAGGTGTAGAGATCTGGTAAAAACTAAAAATGTTTGTTGTTCCAGGGACAACAAAATATGTTGACCCAGGAACACACCTAACTCTGCAAAATCAGGACATGTTCCACCAGTCGGGGCTTTATGGCAGAGTTGCCCAACATAAGCCTCTTCTCAGTGCAAGACACATGAAAGCCTGCATGGTGTTTGCTAAAAAACACAGGAAGGACTCCGAGATGGTGAGAAATAATGTTCTCTGGTTTGATAAGACCAAGATAGAACTTTTCGGCCTTAATTAAATGTGGTACAGTAGGTGGACAACCAATACGACTATTACAGCCGCAAAAAGTAAACTATTATTTCTATTTCTAGAAATAATATTTTTCTATTTCAGTTTTATTATTTCGCTCTTTAGAAAGCATTATCCACACTGTAAAATCTAATTAGTTGACCTTAGTTAAAAAAAGCATGCAAACCGATTGCCTTGAAAAAAACAAGTAAAGTCAAATAAGAATTGAAATTTGTACTTAAAGAGGTTTATTTAGTGTTGTAATTTTAAACACAAGTTCTGCTAACTCATGCAATAGTTCCTGCAACTTGGTATTTTTAGTTGCAATAATATTCAACTATCTCGTGGCCTCCTCTCCAGCCGACTCATTTACAAGTGTAGTATACTAAATATTATATTTGGACTTTAATCTCGTAGTTTCAACTCTATTCTCGCAGTATTTCGACTTTTATTCTCGTAATATTACAACTTTATTCTCGTATTTCCGACTTTATTCTCATAGTTTTGACTTTAATCTCGTAATATTTCAACTTTATTCTCATAATATTATGCCTTTAATCTCGTAGTTTTAGATTCTTTTTTTTTTTTTGGTGGCGATAAAACTCGTCGTAGTAATCAGACCATGCCTAACCAAGTTCAAGTAGAAATATAACTAAAACTGCTCCCTATCATTCATAGAACAGTTTGGCCCATTTTGGGTGAACTAGGTATATAATCAACATGAATCTTAATGCAAACATCTCAGTGATATAAAAGCAAAAACAAAGCTGATTTTCCCACATTTATGTATTTGTTTAAGATGTCACTATGAGTACTTACACAGGTTGGTTGCAGAAGTATCTGAAGTAGTCTCAAAGTAAAAAAGGTAGGTCTCTGATTGGTGTGCAGTTTTGTCAAATCTGGGTTCTAGAAGTAAAAAAAGATACACTTCAGGTTTCAAACATAAAACACAGTACTGATATTAGTCAATGTTCCAATTAAGAAGTCATAATTTTTTATTTTACAATATTAAATTAAATTATGTGAAATGTCCTCTTTCTTAAATCTGGAAAAATAAATAAATAAATAAATAAATAAAATAAAAATACAATAAATATAGTGGTTACAGGTGTACTGCATCTGCAAGAAATTATTTTTAATTGTCAAAGTGTTGCACTGTTTATGAAGTCAAAATTGCTGGGTAAAAAACTTATAAAATAGCTCACCTCCAGAGTACTGAGGCATGTGTGATGAGACGCTGTTCAGAGAAGGCCGTTGTCCTAAATTAAATTGTTAAAAGCAAGTTTCACAAGTGTTGTGGCTTGTAGACAACATTTATTTCTGAATATCTGCATGCTTTACAGAAATAAAGGGCATTTCTGTACATATCTATTTGATGTCTCAGTCATAAATTTCCTATTATTCTTATTTCCAATTACTGAAAGACAAAGAGCTGAATAATCTCAAATGTATAATCACGAAATGTACAAAAAATATATTGTTATGTATTAAAAATATAGTATGCATTAAAAATGATATAGCTTACATTTTAAATTGAAAAAAAAAAAAAAAACACTTTAACCCCAAAAGTAATTAAAGCATCATGTTATAATATTATAGCAGGAACACTGCAAAAGATTACTGTTGGCCTAAACAATGAACACTTTTAATAAAAAAATCTATTAGTGGCACCTAAATATTGACTTTAAAACCTGCTGAAAGCATGTTCTTGAATTATACTTCGGAATTTCCATACACACACATGTACAAGTTTTTAAGCTTACCTTATTATTTTTGTGTTGAAACAATCAGTCTTTATCCAGTGGCAGTCGCTCTCCTTCTTCCCTGTTTCAGTAATCTCGGTGCGCAAATTCAAAAGTCGCTTGTTCTCATGCGCTAATCTCCATTACTTCTTCTATTGTTGTTTTGTTGCACATTATCAACACATTAGTGCACAGCTGCCTCTCACTGGTGAATTAAAATCATTAGTTTTGTGGTGGCGACCTAAATATTCTGATGCTGCGTCCGAAATTGCATACTGCTTAAGTAGGTACTACATTTATAATTGAACACGCTACCCGACCGTTAAAAAGTATGTTCTATATAGTAGAATGTGGGTAGTATGAATGGAATTCTGACATACAACATCCGACATATTGATGTTGTCACGTGTCATGCGTCGTCACAACAGCACGGAAATTTTAACTTAAAATATGCCATCCGTTTATTTAAATTGTGTTAAACCAGAGTAATTTAATCACAATAAATGTTTTTTTTTTCATGAGCTAAAAGCCCGTCAGCAGGGCATAAGGGGTGTATATGCAGAGCAGAGCAGCTAACCCACGGCTTGTATTGCAGTAAGCTATAGACAAGCATCTTATTTCTGTTGTAATTTTCAGTGTTCTTCTCTGAACACTGTGTGCTTTGATTTATGTCATTGCCAGCATACTTTGTTATCTTACTGTCTATATTATAGTTTACACATTAAACTTGAGCAATGTTTTCAATATATGTATATGAAAAAATAGCAGAGCCTGTCAGGAAAAAGGATGTCTGACCCTTCTCACATTTTGTATAAGAAATACTACATTTTGCCATGCAACGGAAGGCCTACATGTAGAGTACAGATGTTAGATTGGATAGGTTACGCTTTGAGATTCAAGACAAAATTCTGAAAGAATTTCAACAATAAAGTGTATTTGAATTGAATAATTGAATTGAAAAACTCATCTTAAAGCTAACAAATGTCTCTTTTTTTTATTTAACAGACCTTTGAGGTTTGTTCAAAAACACGAAACACATCAATTACACGATTTAATGGTAAAATGTGTTACTTTTCATGTTAATCGGGACAATGTTCTGTCACTTTAATTCAGCGTAAGCAGCCCAGCAAAAATAGACTCGGCACCGAAACTATCGCTGCACTGCCGCTCCTGCTCTGCTCCTGCTACGCACTGCCCCGCTGTTCCTGCATGCTGTGAGAGGGTGACACCCTGCTTACGCGTGCAGTGTGAAAACGGCGTAAGGCTTACTCATAGCAGAAAGTAAGTCATTTTACTCATCAAAAATTAGCTGTAACTTAATGAATCCTAGTAAGTATAACAACTAAGTAAAGGTAACTAAGTATAAGTAAGGTATACGATTAGATTTTACAGTGCAGTAGTTTCCTTTGTTTACAAATACACAGCTGTTTTTATTTTGAATGTACACAAATAAAATAAATATTCAGAATAATTTCGAATAATGTCTTATTCTTGAGCGAGTAGTGTAAGCCGTTGTCACCTTTATAAGAGAAAAATCAAGTGATCTGCCGGCGCCGCATGCAGTTCCACATTACAACTGTCATCTTCAAAACATTATAAATTTTAACGTATTAAAGCAAAGGAAGCATCAGAACATGAGGACACACATCACATCATGCGTAGAGCTTGTGCGAACAGAGAAAAACCTAGCTACATATATACTAAAAGAAATACATAGGCCCATATTCCAAATATATTTTTGTATCGAAATAATACATTAACAAAACGAATAAAATAAAAAAAAAACAGCAGCTTTCTGTTCTTTTTTTTTGATGCGCTCTTCAGAAATTTTCAGAAAGTTTCCTTTATGTACAAATACAGAATTTTTTTTTTGTTAATGTACACAAATAAAACAAATATTTAAAATATATTCGAATAATGTCTTATTCTTAAGTATTGTTAGTCGTTTCCACTTTTATAAGGGAAAAAAATCAGCTGCTGCTTTCAACGCATTATAGCAACATCAAAATTAAGGTATTGTTGCGAGCGAGCCACCACAGACACAGTAGGGGTGACATCATGCCTCAGAGAGGCAGTTTTAATTAAATAAATACAACAAAACAAAGTGTCCGGGAGAATAAAAGTGTCCAAATAAAAGGGAAACTGGTGTCCTCGTCATGCTCTCTGGGTTCCGTGAGGGTAAGGTGGTGTAGAGGGGAAGTCATGGCGGCCTCGGCTGCTCGCATCTTGTGGAAGGCTCGCTCCCTCGTGCGGTGTTTCTCTGGGTGGCTCCGGCGCCTCTTCGCGCCTCTCGTGAGTCACTCTCCAGGCGTCGCATCTTGTGGACGGGTCGCTTCCTCGGGCAGCCTGGCGTTGCTCTGCCGCCTCCTTTCCGGACCCATGAGGACACCAGTGTGCATGCACAGGGGAAGAGACCGGTCTCCCAAGGAGGGGTGCGCGTAGTCCTTTTAACAGCGGCGGTGATGAGGCACCATTGGACTCCGTAGCACCTCATCACAGTCCTGCGCCCCTCCTCTCATCCGCTACTCCCATCGGGAACCTGGAGAAGGGCGGCGCTGATGGACGGGGGAGGCAATGATTAGCCTATAAGGCTGGCTGCCTCATCACAGTATGTATGTTTGAGAGGTAACTCATCATTTTTACCATATATATCTAATTTTAGACACAATAACATAAATATGATTTAATGAACTTGTCTGGAGAAACGATGCTTTGGCCCGAGCAGCACCAGGAACACAGACTAAAGGCTAATGTTTTTCATGTGATATTACATTTATTTCATAATTTTGGCTCATAGATAAGACTAATAATTTGTTTGGAAATTTAATGGTCTACCCTTATTTTTGTGTGCACTCACAATATCAAGAAAACGCTGTGTAAACAGAAAAAATGCATGGCAAAAAAATAAAATGAAATAAATTAATTATATTAATATTAACCAAAAGCAGCATTAAAAACTGTATGCTCACTGGATGTTCAGTTCATTATGCAAAAATATAGATTAACATTTGAACACTGTAATAAAAACACAACATGATCTGCATGATTATACTTTTATTATTAATATTATTGTGAAGTGAGATTAATGAAGAGTGCGTCTGTCTTGCGTTACAATAAGAATTTGACCACTCAGCAACAGTAAAGAGACTGAACGGAGAGCCAAAAAATGTGGACGAACCAGGGGTGCGTTTCCCGAACAATGATGTAACTCACTGATTAACCACCACAGTACAATGCATTGTTTTGGAAATAAACTACACATGACAGTTTTCAGAACACGTCACATCTCTGTTGTTTGAACAACATTAGTTCAACAACAAAGGACAAAATGATTCTTTCGGGAAACTCAGAATCATTGAACTGTGCTGGTAATGACGGAACTTGCGACCTGCAGAATGGATATACATTTTATTTCAAATTATGTTTTTTTGTTTGTTTGTTTGCTTGTTTCAGAGGAAAAACAATGTTAGGGTATCATCTCTCCGGTACGCACAGTTCTGAAAGCAGAATGCAAGCAAATACTTTGAACAGTGATGTGTAGAAGGTGTTTAACAGGGCTGCTATATTTTATTTTAAGTCATATTATGCAACTAACCACAATTATATGAATGAGTCTTAATATATTCCGCGCTCAAGCACTCTTATTAAGTTTGCCAAAATGCACAGGCAGAAGTGGCCTAATAGTTATGAAAAATAGATATGTCACACTGTCATTTGTTACAGTGTGATCCTGGCGCTAGAGAGCACGACAGACAACCATTTGAGGTAAACACAAATGGTCATCTGGGCATTTGTGTCTTTTGCCCGGGCCATCCACAGGAGCGGGTTGTGATCTGTGTACAGAACAAACTTACAGCCAAGTAAATAGTACCTGAGCTCAAGGACTGAGCTCGTCGCCCTTTTTTCTTTCTGTTTTTTTTTTTTTTTTTTTTTTGATGGAGACACTTTTGACTTTTGGCATAAACAGTACAAATGGCTTAA
>JAUCMT010000039.1:19388553-19401075 GCA_032357475.1 Enteromius thamalakanensis | reverse complement strand
CCTGATTTTAGGCATTACTCATGGGTAGGGTTAGGTTTAGGTGTAGAGATATGGTCAAAACTAAAATTTTGGAATAACTTAGCAAAATCAGGACGTGCTGCAGGGCATTCCAGCCTTAATGTCAGTCTGTGAAGACTAAAAGTTTCAGTTAAACTACATGTAGCACATGCATGCAGAATACATTTAACACCATACAATGTAATTATAGTAATTAGTGAACGGGTACAGTACAGTGGACCATAATTTTGCCTGACAAAGCTTTGCATAGTTCTGGAACAACATTTATTTTAAACAAAACAGACCTAACCCTTACATTAACACTTATTACCTTCCCTTCCATAAAAAAAAAAAAAAACAGATAAAAAAAGGAGAAGCTAAAAGGTTTTTGTCTGATAGGAACATTGTTCTAGGACAGGGGTGTCAAGCTCAGATCCTGCAGGACAACGACCCTACAGAGTTTAGTTCCAACTCAGCTCCAACACATAAACCATGTAGTTTTTAAATAAGTCTGAAGGACCTGATAAGCAAGATCGTCTCGATTACATATGTAACCCTTATTCTTTGCGTAGGCCTTGCAGCCAGCTGTGTGCCAGTGCATCCATGCTGAGGGGTCCCCTCAGTGTGGTACATAATACCACTGGCAGTGCAAGGACTCGCCGGAAATGAACAGGTCCACCTGGGCTTCCCCGAACCAACTCCAGATCAGGAACACAACGTCTGTCCAAGGACTGAAGGTGCAGTGACATGCCGGAGTGATTACCACTCGGAATGCCTCGCGGCGGCATGCCCATCTCAGGTCCTGGGAGTGCAGCCAGTGCTGAAGTGGTCTCACATAGAATAATCCCAGCGGCAAGACAGCGACTGTGGATGCCATATGCCCCAGGAGCCTCTGAAATTGCTTCAGTGGCACCACTCTCCTGCTCAGGCAGGCCAGCACATTCATACTCACCGAGTCTAACTCCACACCGAGAAAAGAGATCCTCAGAGTTTGCTCTTTTCCCGTTTGACCCGAAGCCCCAACTCGCTCAGGTGCTGGAGCACCAGATCCCTGTGATCGCACAACTGTTCTCGCGATTGGGCCAGTATGAGCCAATCGTCGAGGTAGTTTAGGACCCTGACACCCAATTCCATTAACGGTGCAAGGGCGCCATCCATGACCTTCGTAAAGACCCGTAGAGACAGGGAGAGCCCAAAGGGGAGGACCTGGAGTGGTACACGTCATGACCCGACTCCAAAATCCAATCATCTAGCCGCGAACGTTCAGGACTAGGAGGCTTTGACACCTCTAGCCCGATGCTCGCGACGGCCCGGGCCAGCATGGCTATCATCTCCGAGTCAGACTTGTTGTTACTCGATGGACTCACATTGAGCACCTGAACCCTCCACAAACGCGTCTTCAGCATGCCGGATACCCAGACACTGAAGACAGCGTTCATGGCCGTTAATGGCAGACAGGTAGTGACCACACCTAAGAGGACACGGCCGGAACGGCATCTTTAAAAAGACGGCTGCCAACCGTGTCAGAAACTGCTCTTTTGTGAAACGCTCAGGGGAATCCCTGGTTGCACAGGGAATCCACTGATCGTTTTGTAACGCCATACTGAACAGCCACTGCCTTCTTTCTCTCGTTAGTCAGTGTCAAACCAGAAGAAAACTGCATGCAGCTCTCGCCTCTCAAGCAAAATCTGTTGAGTGGTTGCACCTGCTGCCCTATTTATTTATTTTATCAGAGTGAATCAGTGCTCCCAAGTTTGAACCCCAGTCTGTCGTCAACATAATGACTGACAGACAGGAAACAGACAATTAGAGTTAACTCTTATGACACCCCTGTTTTATGACAAACAAATATGTGGTTCCATTGCTGAACTTGAAATTTAAAAAAAAAAAATTGTGTGAGCTCAAGATTTAGAAAAGATTTAGCTAAATAAACGTCAACCAATTCTGGAATGACAACATGGTGTTTGGACCTAGCAGGGTCTGCACTGATCCCTGCCTTTAACTTTGGATTACACTTGCACTGAGCTATCAGCGGGTTTAAAACCCTGCAGTGGATATCATCGATTTTAAGTGTTTCAATTTACACTCTCCTTTTGAAAGCTAATGGTTTAATCACAATTAACCAGCTTGTTAGAATCTGAGGATGTTTATCGGCAGTCAAGTAAACAGTCACACAAGATTTAGCTCAGTGGGAGGCAATGACTAGAATAACATTTCAGTGGCCCGTACTACTGATCAGAGGTGAAGCAACCAGTTTGACTCAGCATCTGATCTCCCGGTTCTAGCCAATCCCGCTTCATCTCTCTGTAGCTGGGTTCTTCTCCAGCTGTGGGCTCTTTCAGTCATCAACTGAAGAACTGAAGCCTCTGTCTAACCCAAGCCTTTCATGTTGGGATTCTCAGATCAAGACCATTAAAGGGCTGATCTAACATTCGGTTTAGAAGTCACAATCATAGCTTCCTGCTCCATGGGTGGGCCAAAAGCCCATTTTCCATTCAGTGCACTGAGTTTTGACATATTAATACTGTAAAGATACTAGCAAAGCCTTTTAAAGCCAACATCTGAAGCAGGCAGGCGGCAACGAGAAATGTCTGCTCAACAATCGTCTGTTTTATAAGACATCAATCCTTGGGTAAAAGTGGTTCTTACACTGTCTACTGAGATTACAGTCCTTGACCAACGAAGCACATGTTCATCTGACGTATCGAAACACCAACTTATATGTATTCGACCTTTTAAAGTTATGGACAGGTCAGTGGACTACAAAAATGTCAAATGTAATTGAAGGTAAGTCTTCAAACCAGCACAGTAATCCCACACATTCTCTGCTCACCTCCACCTACTCACCTCTTTGGTTGGCAATGGTCTCAAGGGCTCTCTTAACAAGAGCAGTCTGATCCTGCAGAACTGACCGTCCTCATCACCCTGGCCTGCTTTTGTCTCACAACGGCCTATTCGGTTAAATCACGGTGTCTTGAAAAGGACGATTAAACATCGCACCTCTGCCTGAACCAGAAAGACAAACCCATTGGAATTGCTTCAGATTTACACCGGGGCTTTTCACAGGAACCCATTGACATTCACAGCTGCTCGGTTGAGGGGAAGTTCAGTGAAATTGATCTCTCTAGGCTGGTGGGTAATCACTGAGCTAGAGCCAGCCGGATTCAGCTCTGCCTGATGGCTGAGCAACCTTGGCCTAAGCCAAGCACTTTGTTCCCTACTGTTACTTGAGCTTTTTCGAGGGTATAAAGCCAGCACCCACCCCTGGAACAGTCATTAACAGGTACTGCAAATTATTTCATTTCATTTTTTTTTTAGGAAAGTAAAAAGACCTGGAATAATATGTTGCATATCTAACTAGGAATGTGCAAAAGTTAAAAAATATTTTCAAAATGATCGAGTTAGCTAATAACCTGACAACCTGTTTAGAACAGATTGATATACAGCCTTTATTAAAGATTACAGAAAAAATGTAATTGCTGAATGCCAGATAGATTTACATACAGATAGACAAACAATAGGTATATAGACAGTATGACAAAATTCAGACAATTTTACGGTAAAATAAAGTTGTTGGAAGTAAAAAAGAATGTAAAAATTACAAAGAAAACCTGTAAATTGACGTTCCCAGAATTCCCTGCTCTTAATTTAAAATGTGATGTTATGTTTATTAGGATTGTATGTTGTTCCATTAATATTTATAGCATAGCTAATGTTAATGTCATGATCTATCTATCTGTGTGTGTGTATATATATACATATACATATACATACGGAGGACTAACACCTGTTTTGTACATCTGGGTGTCACAGAGATCACACGCTCTGTATGCGTGCATTGCTATAATCATTCAGATACAATTAGTATAATCACAAATACCATGGTGAAGATAGTATAGCAAAACCATGTTGATGTCTGGTTACTTTAGTTCAACTATTATGACTTTTATTTGTAGTAAACCCATGTTTAATTTTGATAATTAAAACATATGTAACCGAGTGCAGAAATGAACGTGAGTAATCTTACCTGATATTACAACAGCAAGTCTTAACAGTTTACGTGATCTGGCTCTTTATTTGTATTTATTTATTTCTTTTATTTCTTTTATTCGTATATTTTATCAAAATATATTAAACATGCGTGGGGTAAGAGCATCTATGTGGCATATCAAGTTGGCCAAAACACACAAGGAAATGCGTTGTTTAAAAGAAAAGTCATAGACATCGCATTTGGACTCTAGAATTATCACAGAGGTTGTGAGAGAAAAACACAGACATGACAGATTTGGATGGGAATAAAATCACCAAGTACATCTGTGAAACAAAACATTCTCTTACGACCCCCTGTAAACTAGTCTCAACTAAATGCTTTACTTTTAGTCATTATTTAGATAGCACACATATTCAGAATGCCTTTGGCAGAATTCAAATGAGCCATTTTAATCTAGATTAATCTAGATATACAGTATCTATGCCCACCCCTCGTTAAAACACTAATACTCATGAATTTTCATTATTTATTCAATGTTTAATCAAAATATTTTTTTGTTCTAGAGCTACTTTATGAAATAACTTTTTTTTTTTTTTCATCAAACACAACAATAGTACCTATCTTTTGGGAGGTAATTTGGTAGTAATTAGTTCAGATTGATTAATAAGCACATCTTGAAAATAATTTGCTATTGCAATGTTAATGTGTTACAGTACTGTGTTATTATAATGTGACAGCCTTTTGCATTTCCAAAAGTACAGAAGACATCTTTCATCAGACACCAGCCATTTTAAAATAAATACACAAAGGTGTTATTATTAGAAAAATATATGACATGATTCTGTGACTAAGTGGCTAAACTGCAAATATTGCAACACAGCATTACCTTTCTCACACTCATATTCAAGGTCACTGTACATTTTAAGGACAATGTGTCATCAGCGTATGCTAGTTCCCCCAACAACTCCAAACTTGTCATTGGAGCATTCATGACTAAGACAATAAAGATGGTTCTGTTGGACAGTAGCCATGAGAAATGTTACAAGTGCTGGGAAATGAAAAGTTAGCTTCAGCCAGTAGCATGGCCTATTTCACATGCTCTTAGCTTGTCTGCAATTTCCGATAACAACAGGACCTGTAATCACTCAACCCTACAGTATCCTTTCACTTTTTAAAGTCTGATATGTAAATTCATTTATTCATTCATTTTACTTGCTCATGATGTTCACACAAGGGAGGAACCCTTTAAAATAACCACTTCTCAAATGGAAAATGACATTTGACACAAGTAATGATATTCTCACATTTTGCAGACTATGTCATCCAGATGACTAACTTCAGTTATGATAAACAATCTCTGATTTATAAACTGAACTTTGACTCAATATTTGACTGACTGAGATAAATGTACTGAGATATTTATTAAGAAACTGCTGCATTAGGAATAATCCACAGTCAAAGCAGTGTTTAATTGTTCACTGACCAATGCGAAGACTATACAAGCGTATAGTACGATAGTATATTAAGAGCATACTTGCATGCAAACCAAATGTAATGTTTTAATGTTTTTAATGTTTTGACACTTAATTGCATGTTATTTTTAAATTAGTTTAAATTCAAATTTAAATGCATTTACTTGAACTTAAGAGTGCTTTTTTAACAACATACAGTACACAAGTCATATTTATATTTATAAATAAGCCTTCTTTAAAATGGTAAATACAAAGGATGAGATACTATGGAATACACTCATTGGAATACATATTTGTAATGATGGAATTTTGATTTGTAGAACAGTTCAAATATATTGACGAAAACTAGTCAAGTCACCTTTATTTCGTTGATTCATTGATTCATTCAGCTCAAAATCAATGGAAATTTACATTTAAGTAAGTTTAAGTGGGAAAATGAAAATTAGCTTGTCTTTTGCTCATCTTTAAAGCATCATAGGTCTATGTGACTTCCTTATTTCAGATGAATCCAATCGGAGTTATATTAAAAACTGTCCAGACCCCTCCAAGCTTTTCCATGAGACTAAAAGGGTGTTTGCTATTTACACTTCAGAAGAAGCTAAATAAAGTATAAGCATTCATTAATAAAACGTCCCTCACATGGCTCTGGGTGAATTAATAAAGCCTTCTGTAGCAAATCTATTTTTGTTTGTGTAAGATAAATAAGCATATTTCTTTTTTCTCACTTCTGACCGTGCAGAAGCAGTCTGAGGTAAGATGTACAGTATATGTTGCGTGATCAGGCTAAACTCGCTGCGCTGTAGATTCATTAAAAAAAAAAAAGATTCATAAGAGTGATTCATTTTGGAAATTGGGCTACACGTTGCATGTTCTTGATTCGTTAAAAAGAACCATCTTGTACAAGCCATTTTTTAATATAACTCCAAATTAGATTCATCTGAAAGAAGAAAGTCACATGCAACTACGATGCTTCGAGGGTAGGTAAAACATCCTAGAACCGTTCCATAAGAGTGATTCATTTTGGAAATCAGGCTAAACTCGTTGTGCTAAACTAACTCTTTAAGCACACTTCTTTTCAGTAAAAGTTTTGCAAATAACTTTGTTTCGAGAGAATCGCTGAACGTGTAACCATACACGGCTGGCAGCCCGTTTCCCTAATTATCCCTTGTTATCTGTATCCAATCAAACCTTCTTTCATTCACTATAAATTCTCCCAGATTTCTTTTCCCCCGCATCTCCCTTTTGTGCATTATCTGTTTACGATCTACCAAAACCACGATGTCTGATTCTTCTGATTATGCTCACGAGGAGCCCGCTCCTTGCACAAAAACAACAGCTCCGGCTACCCAACAACCAACAGCTCACTAAGCCACTGCCGCCCAGCAAGCCGCAGCCCCGCCAGCCTCTTGACTCGAGTCCGCAGGGCCTACCAGGCAGGCCAACTCACCTGCAAAGCGGGTCCGCTTATGCTCTCCTCCGCCCGCCAGGCAACCACCTCCATCGGCCGCTTCATCCTACACTTTAGCTCGCTCGACAACCGGAAAATGGACTATCTCATCTCTCCGCAAAACCCTTGCCGCTGCTGGCATCAACTATCAACGTAAATAAACATTGCCTGCCCCATTGCCTCCACAACATCTGCCATAACTTTAACTCTAGCAAATGCTTTCATACTTCCTCCAAATTCCTCCATATCTGCTCTTTCTGCGGGGGGTATTTATCGACTCCTGTCAACGTTGTTCATTTGTCTGCTAAACTGTCATCCCACCCTGACCCTAACTTCTCTAATTTTCTGTTATCAGGTCTATCAAACGAATTCCACTCCGGCGTTATCAGCACTCCCACCCAGTCATTAATTTGCCCCAACCTCCAATCCGCTATAACAGATTCTGAAACAGTGGACATTCTAATCAAAAAAGAATTAGACAACACTTTCATGATTGGCCCTTTTTCCTCCCCTCCTTTCAGTACCTTTCGAGTCAGCCCCATCGGCATCGCTACTCAAAAGTACTCAGGAAAAAAAATATTGATCATCGATCTCTTATCCACCCATAACTCTCCCATTCCCAGCATTAACAGCTTAATTCCCCTAGAGGAATTCTCTCTCCTCTGCCATAACGTAGACCAAGCCATAAAACTAATCAAACAAGTTGGCAGAGGCGATTGGATGGCCAAGGTTGATATCACTTCCGCTTTTAAAATCATGCTCATCCACCCCGATGTTTGGCACCTTTTTTGCTATCCAATGGCAAAGCCAATTCTATTTTGCTGTCCGGCTCACCTTCAGATGCAAAAGCAGTCTCTGAAGTCTCCAAAATGCTCTCCGAAGCCATCTGCTGGATATTAAAAAACAACTACCAAATCAGTCAATCGCACACTAGACGCTATGTTTATCCTAGCGTTCTTCGGTTTCCTAAGATGCTCCGAATTCATCATAAACTCTCCATTCAATCCTGCCATCAATCTCACTATCTCTGACCTCTCCATTCTCGACCACGAAACCATGACCTTCTTCATTAAACATAGCAAGACTGACCAGCTAAACAGGGGCCATCACATTTACATTTTTAAACTTTAGTCACCCACCCAACCCTACCAAACTCTACACTCTTTCTAGCTTACAGAAGCTTGTTTGCCTCCTCCCCTCTAGAGCCCCTTTTCATAGACGAATCTAAGCAGCCCATAACCAGTTGCCGCTGTCGCCTCTGGCTTGCTTGGTTGGGGACACCTGATTTCCAGTAATTATCGTCATCTTGACTAAAGAGGCCGTCTCTACATTTGATAAATAAAGTTTGATTCTCGTCATTGTACATTACCATTACTCTGTTCTTCTATTTGATAATGTTCAGTGCTTTGCTACAATCTGTATTGTTAAAAGCGCTATATAAATAAAAGTGACTTGACTTGACTTTAGGTCCATCCTAGGAAGATCCGGAGTCAACCCAGACCGATTCTCCTTCCACTCCTTTAGAATAGGAGCCGCCACCACAGCCGCCAAAAGAATTCTAGCTCCCCACCAAATCCAAACCCTAGGCCGCTGGTCGTCCGAGGCCTTCAGAAACAACATCCAACTAGACCCAACATCTATTCTCCAAGCCATGCTAACCCTATCCAGCCCCACCCAAAGCACAGACCCAATTCAGACTCCATCACAAAAATAAACAATCTTCTCCTCTTCCCCTCCTCTGAATGCTATCCCACCTCCGCAGAGGTCTCCAAACCTTCTTAGAGTTTCCCTTCCCCTTACCTCCGCAGAGTTCTCCAAACCTTCGCAGAGGTTCCAACCCCGCCTCTGCAGAGGCTTCCCATCCCCTTACCTCCACAGAAGTCTTTCTCTCTCCTATCCCACCTCTGCAGAGGTTCCCTCCACCAATTTTCCACCCCCTCAACCACCCAAGTCCAACCCCCGCCCAACCTCCCCTTACTCCACGTTGTTTTATTACACATACACCATACCACCTCCTAATATTTGTCTCTGCTTCTCCAACAGATTATCGGACGCCCAGGCCAACCTGGCCTCTTTCCTAGGGGGATAGATGATTTAAAATAATAAATAAATAAAAATCCTCCTATTATTCGTCCAGCATCCACTATCACTGCTCTTTTTGGGCGCCCAAATTTGGCTGCTGTCCTTTCAAAGCTTTTTTGGGGGGCAGACAGTGAACGAGCCGAACGCCGAACTCTTGCCCATGCTAGGTTTCCATCCATTAGGGTTCAGGGTTCGCCATTCTCCTGGCTCGCTCTTCACACAGCCTGCCAAATTTGCTTCTTTATTACAAGGAAGGCGTGAACTCTTGAAACAAGGTTACTAAATCTCTAAAGTGCACACTATGTGTGTTGGAGTATGCATTTGACAAATTGTGCTAAAGTTAATGAAAATGGATGGAGGAATAATAATAAATAAAGTATATTATGATAAGAAATCTTATATTATGGATTTGTGAAGCAAGTTTTTTTGCACTTTCTTCAGTATCATTAATTAATACATTTCAGGCCCAAATTTATAAATATTTATTTGTATTAATTTTATTACATTTTTTATTTTATTTATTTATGTATGGTCTACAGCACGGGTCATCAAGTTCGGTCCTGGAGGGCCGGAGTCCTGCAGAGTTTAGCTCCAATCAAGCACACCTGAAGCAGTTAATCAAAGTCTTACTACGTAGAAATACTTGAAACTTCCAGGCAGGAGATGAGGCAAGTTGGAGCTAAACTCTGCAGGGACCGAACTTGGTGACCCCTGGTCTATAGTTTACTCAGATTTTATAGAACTATCAGTGAGGTGATGGAGGTGTTTGAATGTGAGCACATCCAATTCATTCTTATTTTACATTTTTATTTTATATTTGACACATCCTATGATTTAGAAAGACTACGGGATAAAGATCTAAGGATATATCTAAATGCAAAACAAAAGATAAACTACCTGTTAATATTGTGAAATATATGGTAGGTGGCAGATATCAAAGCGCATCAGCGATCTTTTGTCACTCGTCATCGATTGCACTTTTTGGTGCCAAAGCAGGTGTGAACAAGTCTGAAATGAGCGTCCAAGAGAGGATTGCAAAATCCATATCAGCAAGCAAACTGCCAATCACTTTGAAATAACCATAAACACTGCAAGCACAAACTAGTAGCATGCAGGAAGTGCAAAAGTGTTGTGAAATCGAGGACAAATGAATTCACAAAGAGAGAAAAAGAGACAGTTTGTTCCAAAGACAGTAAATCTCTGGCATGCTTTGCACGTCCAAGAAGGATTTGAAAAGATGTTTACTCAAGGGTCCAGTTGCTATGAATATAGGCTGTTATTTGAAAGATGTTCATGATAAGAAAGTCTAAACTTTACGTGCTTAGCAATAATCAGGAACAGTAAGTTTGTATTTTTGGGGTTGACTGGGACGATATATTGGTTGGCTTGAAAAATCTAAGGACAGATAATCCAGCCCCACACTTGTTTGCATTGGATATTGAGTAATTAAGAGGATCCAGTTAAAAATAAACTGATTTAATTGGTTATTTAGATTAGTCTGATGTGTTTTGTGTGCTGTCCCAATTCATTACAGAACAAAATGTATTGGGTTACATAAGAAAATACATGACTTTTGATGAGATGTTGCTCAACGAGATGTTTTTTTTTAAACCACAGTATGTTTCTGAAGCACTTGAATTTTCATGACACACCTGTTTTCATGCATTATAGAGATGTACAGTAAACAGGCGATGTACTGTATATACTTTTATTGAAGCTTAGAAACTTCAAAAATCCAGGATACAATTCATGCCAAATACAAAAATATAATACAATGTATTTTCATATAGCATGTGAAATACGTATCATATTAACAAAGTACAATATATTTGTCTCAAACAACAAGCTGTTAACATTAACATGCAATCATGTAACAAATCGAGCCCGATCTCACAGCAATTCGCACAGATTTTATGAGGTGGCTAATTCGTACGACCTCATTTGTATGAATTCATATGATTTTTGGTAAATCGTGTGTTTTACGAGTTGCCAGTTCGTATAAATTTGTACGAATGACCTACACCTACCTCCGCCACTAAACCTACCCATCACTGGGTTGTAGACAAATCATCCACAATCATACAAGTGAGGTTGTACGAACTTTTACAGAGTAGCACGAATCACATGCAGCGCTTTACTGTAAATTGATTATCAATCACAGAGTAAAATAAGTTTTAATAACATTAAATGTATTTCTAAATATTATTTATAAATTCGAAGGCACCAAACACTATTATGCCTGTAAAAACAGCGTCTTGGCAGATCTCCTCCATTCCAAATATAAATGTGCCATGGCTTGTTTCCCTTATCAGGGAAAATAAAGATGATAAGTTCTATAGAATATGAAGTAATCACTGATACCACAAGCACCATGCTTATTTGGATTAACAGCTGATTAGCGTTTAATTCTTTGCGTCATACATTTAATGCAAACCCTGCCTGAGATCAGCAAATGATTGCCAAGTAGCAATTCAGCTTTTTTAATAGAAACAGATGGCACTGGAGTCCATCAAATCTGTCAAGCTTTTGTAAGAATACATGTGAACTTTGTTACACGAGGCCAGAGCAGCCAGTAACCAGTTTATTGCAAATATTTACTGCATATGACCCTCAGCCAAAAGCTGCGGCTCAGACTAGGCCTATATCAAATAAACAACATCTCAAACATTCAAGTGTTCAGTGATACAACAATGTATCAAATGTTTTCCCAACCGTTAAGTATTGGCCATGTCTGCATATTCAACTTGGCAACAGTAAATGACCACTTAGGGATCAACTGCAAAATAACAACATCCTCCATTAGAATTACATGTGTGTGATTGATCCGAATGAGCATGCAATTTGTAGAGGCTAACATACAGGCTGTTAAATAAAAAGCAGCTGTATCAACATTTTTTAGTGAGGTCTAAAAGTCTGAGGCCTTGGTTGAAAACAAAATTAAAACGAAGCAATATGCAAAATGAACAAGAAGTATTTTAAATGTAAGCTTTTTTAGAAGTGGACCACCGGACCCTGCAGGTTTTGTAAAATAGAATAAAAGCAATAAAATTCAACTGATTCATTTGGATTAATTTGAGAGTATTTTTCAGTTATAATAATTCAAAAAAGTAAGAAGAAGAAATTGGCTCAGAAGAACCATTCGTTTTGAGAAACAGGCTACACTTGATGCACTTGGTGTTCACTAAAAAGAACTGACTCATCAGAGTCACTCTTTTTGCGAATTAAAATTCACTGGTTGTGCTTTAGGTTTTTATTAAGTTTTTAATGAAGCTATAGTGGCTTGTTGGAGTATTTTGGTTTATTTAAAAAGAACCAATTCATAATAACGATTCATTCTGGGAATCGGGCTACACTCGTGCTGTATATGGATAGGGGTGCACCGATCCGATATTAGGATCGGATATCGGCTCCGATATTGAAAAAATAGCTTTAGATAGTTTTTTTTCCCCCAGCCACTTACATATAGGTAGCAGTGTCGCAGCAGATCCTACATCATTACGTCAGCACATGATCCTACGTCATTACGTCAGCAC